>JAJEJO010030665.1:0-14084 GCA_020662805.1 Glaucomys volans
ACTCCCAAAGCCTAATCTCTATAGTGTGGGAAGCCATCCTTATCTAGCTGAATCAGACCAGGTTGAGCCTCAGGACACAGACTTCTTGGAACTAAAAGACACAGAGGTCTGTCCCAGATTACCAGGGGGTATGAGTCACTGTGGGAGTGGTTCCCTATCCTGTTCTACCACAGTTTCCCTGAGCAAATTTCCTCCCATAACTCTACCCTGTCCTGTTTATCACAGAAGAAGCCCCTCCCATTCCAGGCCACTTTACCTGTGTGATTATAAATAAGAGAGTTGGGCTACCCCATGTTGTTAGAGGCCAGAGCTGGTATGGCCAGACCCATCCCCCTCCCCTCATTTATAAGGATTATTGGCTCTTGTGTTTTTATTGATTAGATAAGTTCATGGGTAATTGATTTATACCCAATATTGTCTTCTGGCAGCTAACAGTTTTCTCATCCACACAGTATGTTGCTGAGAGACCCCATACTTTCACCCCTGAACAGTGACTATTGAGAGGATTTCAGAAGATTAAGATAAAGTGAGGTATTGGCCCTTTTCCTGTGGAAAGCACATGCATGTAAATAAGCTTCTTAGAAGGAAGGGAAAGGAAATTTGTGTGATGTTAAGCCTGGGGAATTCGCTCTCTACAGAGAGAAATAAAAATAAATCATTCAGCTATATTCAATGTGTAGCTAGAGTGAAAATTAAGTGGAAAGAAAGCTACTCGTACAGTTCTTGAAATGTAAACGGAAACCTGATTGTTGTACCCAAAGAAAATAAAATCATCCAAGCTGATCACTTAAAGCCAAAAGAAGCCTTTATTTTAGCTGGCCAGCGACGACCTCCCTTACTCCTAAAAGCAGGGTTACGGGGGATCGTGCATTAATTGTGTCATTGCCAACTTATAGGGCTCAGGACAGGGGTTAGGTTGGGACTATAGGGCTGGGGGGGGGGTGTAGGGTTGGGCTATAGGGAGGGGGATTAGGGTGGGGCTGACTTTCTCCTGGTGGCACTGGAGAATATTTCTGGGAAGGATAACATTCCCCACTAGTCTTATCCACATTAACAAATCCTTGTTGAGGAAACTAGTGGTTTTTCAGTTTCCAACCTCCCAGACTCTGAGGGGTTCCATTCCTCACTTTGACCAGATTTCTTATTTTACACTAACTGCCTGTCCTTAATTAGGAACTTTTTAAGGGGAGGGGGCGCCAACTGCTCCTGCTGCTTTGAGCTGGAAGGGGGCGGAGTCTGGGGAAGCAGTTTGAAGTTCCTTTTAGAAATCTGGTCAATGAGGAGCAGAAGTCTGCTTGGGAAGAGCCGGTTGTAAGGTCATCTGGGCTGGGTGCTTCTGTGAGAGAGAAACAAAATGACATAAGTACCAAAATGAGATTAATACAGAAAATCATGACAAGGTAGAAGTCAATCTCTCACCGGGTGGAAGAAATGAGAAGTTGTTCCCATAACAAGGTCTATCAAAGGCTGGAGAGGTTGAGGCCTTTATTTGGAAACTTGAGTTATCAGGTACATTTGCCTAAAAATCTCTCTTTTGTAGCCTCCAGTCCTATTCTAGGGGCTAACACAAGTACATCTTAAGTTACATTAAACTATTGTTTCATATAAATGCCCAAGAATGTCTGTGGTTTGATTTGGTTTTAACTGTTCTGCTAGGTGTTTCAGATCAAGCTGGTCAAATTGACCTGTTCCTGTCTCTTAAGAGTCAGCTGAGTTCTCACAGGGGTCACTAATGGGGAATTTGAGAGTCCTGTGCTTGGCTGGTGGCAGTTCCTGCATTCAGCAGCTCCTTCATCAGCAGCCTCTGTATTCTGGGGTGGGCAGCAGTGCTCCTCCTGGATTCCAGCAGCTCCAAGGCCTTGTGGACAGCTGGCAGCTCTTTGCTTCCATTCATGGCAAAGGGAGGCTTGTCCTTGCTTACTCCCATCAGCCCCAGGAGGGCAGGAGCCAAGCCTATCTGGCCCACTGTTGCACCTCCTTGCTCTCAGCAATCTTTGCTGCATCTCCAATTCTGGGGGACAAGCCTGGAATGCACGGGTTATAAGTGTCCACTCAGATTGGGCTCTGTCCTGGATGGCTCTGAGCTCTGGTGGCAGTGGCATCTGGGTCCCAGTGGCTTTTTGCTCTGACTGTGGCAGTTCCCACAACCTGGAGGCCGATGGCAGCCGGTGTTTCCTGGGCTCTGGACACAGGGATGCCTTCTGTGCAACACAGAAACCAGGCAGTGTCTTTTGCCCACTGTCTGCATGGATGAAAACTCTGAGTTCTGGCAGCAGCGAAGGCAGCAGCGATGACCCGGACTTGCAAAGTTCCTTAGCGAAGCTCTCATTCCCTGGACACAGGCTGACTCTGAGGGACCAAACTGGTGATTTATATTACCCCATTAACATTTAATCTTAGGGGAAAACTTTAAACAGTTTCAAATATATATAACTGCTTAGTTACACAAAAACTTGTTGGAATTTGCCCTTTACCTGCACACAGATTTTTAACCCAGAAATATTTTCCTTTTCCTTTTACTGAATATATTTTAATACCTAGAACTTTCCATTTTCCCTTTCCCATCTGTTGACTCCTTCCTTGTTCATATTCTAAAACAACTCCTATGAAATTTCTGAATTTAGATAAATTATTAGGATTTCACTGTTAGTAACATTGCTCTCAGGGATGATACAAAACAATTCCAAATCCCTTTATCTACCAATCCATGAAAACACCAATAACGCTAAAGCATGTTATCCCATGGAATTTAAGGTGTAATACATTAACTCTAATTTACTTTTTTTTACTGTAATAACCAAGATCAGACAAGTATTTTGAATAGTATTTGCCATCTCTTTCCTGTGGAAGAGTCCTAAAAAAACAATTGATATTACACATTTTATAGACAACTTTTTTTTAATTGACCACCTAGAGATTTGTGAGGATAGATATATTTTACCTTCATTTATTTACTGAATTTAAATTGAAACTTTTTAATTACGTGAATCAAATATAATTGGATCCAGTTTTTCTTTTAGTGCTATGTTAATCTCTAATATTATGTACATGAATTTTGAACACAATATACACCAAAACAAAGGCCTTGTAGGTTTTACTCCATTGCAATGTAACAAGATGTTAAAAAATCTAAGTTGAATACTCGGCCGGCCGTTATTTTATGAGCTCAACAAGTATCCTCAAATGAAACACTCTTTTGGTTCTTTTTTTTTTTTCCTTGGGTTGAAAGTTGGTCTCCTAGTGGATTTTTTGTTTCCTCTATTGTCATTTCAACTAAAGTTCTACTTGAGATTTGGTTCCAGCAGAAACTTGATATCTCAGGCTCTTATCAGGACAGGGTTTGAATGCTTAACAGCTCTGTAATGGGCTTTTGTTATTCCTCCTGGGTGGAGGCACATGTCATTTACATACTCTAAAACAATTTGCTCTGGGGGTGTTGTAACACTGAGGGGAGGTTGGACCTGGTTCCTCCTCCCCCTCTGGAGGGCAAGAGGGCAGGTGCCCCCAGCCATCTTCTCCCTCCCTCAGCCTCTGGCTTTTGGCAGAGTTACCTGGGTCTCCAGGGATTGGTAACAGCGGGAGCTGCATTTAAGTCGGGTCTGGCCTTTGCCCTCAAACCGGTGCAGCCTGTCCTAGTTCCCAAACTAGCTGAAAGGAAATGCTTCAGCCATAATCCAAACTTTAATGTAAGTCACCTGGTCCTTAGGGTGCAGACGCCCAATGCCCTGAGGGCACCAATCAACCTTGAAACCAGCGGCTACCAGTCAGCCAGCCACGTGGGCCCGAGTGGGCCATTTTGAGTCACAAAACTTTAAGTTACACCCATTAACAAAAGCTCCGTAGTCAGCGGCACGTTCTTGGAAGTCCTGAAAAGTATCTACAAAACAAGTTAGAACAGTGGGACACGTGGTTGACTGATTCTGTCCCATAGCAGACTGTCCTGAAGAGAGATGCTACATAGAAAGCAAAGCCACAACACAGAAAACACACATGGCCATGAACCAGACCAACAAGACAAATACAGACAGACAGACAACAACCGGAGTAGGCCCTACAGGAAGGCCTATTAGATTAGGCCACAGACCGGCCCCAGGCAACGGCCATGCCGGCAGCCAGCCCTGGAGCGCAGCTACCCATCAGCCATGCTGCGGCAGAGCGGTAGCTCCAGATGGGGGCTAGGAGTCAGCCAGCCACGCCATAGCTGAGCAGCCCAAGTCCCAGGTGGCATGGGCCATGCCAGCAGCCAGCCACAGGGCAGTCGAGCAGACCACCCCAGACATCGTCTATGCCTTAGCCACCCACGCTGAGGCTAAGCCGACCCAGCCCCTGACTGTGGCTACGAGTCAGCCACTCACGCAGCCCAGACCAGACTAACAAAGCAAATACAGACAGACATCGGCTGACCAGATTAGTCCCCATTCACCCCACCAGATTGGGTCCATGAGGGGCCCACCAGATTGAACCCCGAGGGGGTTCACCAGACTGGACCCCACAGGGGGGCCCACCAGGAGCCAGGAGCTACGTCTAGGCGTGACCTGGGACTGGTGTAAGCGGCTGCATCCAACCTGACCAAAGTCCCCCAGATACAGAAAGTTGACTCACCAATACAGGATACCAGGTGGCTTTGTCCAGAAGGGCATCTTGAAGATGGGCTGGGGTCCCCCCAAGAGTGAGGCTGAGGCGCGTCTCTCAGGAGCTCCCCTCTACTCAGGGTGGAGGCCCCCAGGCAACCATCACAGGAGACCAATTTAGGTGTGAGGGCTTGGGGAAATTAAATCTCAGAGGGACCTCCAAATGTTGTACCCAAAGAAAATGCAATCATCCAAGCTGATCACATAAAGCCAAAAGAAGCCTTTATTTTAGCTGGTCAGCGATGACCTCCCTTACTCCTAAAAGCGGGGTTCCAGGGGATCGCACGTTAATTGTATCATTGCCAACTTTTATAGGGCTTGGGATGGGATTAGGGTTGGGCTATAGGGAGGGGGGATTAGGGTGGAGCATGGAAGCACCATGGCGTAGCCTAAGGGGATTTTTAAAAATATGCATAGGAGCACAATTGAAAATGTAGAGAGTTTGGGCTGTAATAGAAACTTACTTTTATTTTGACCAAGATGTTGATTTATGGACTTTGAGAGATTTAATCATGGAACTTAGAAATGGTATTAAAAGCTTTAAATTTAAGAGACAGAAATATTCATCCTCCAGGACCTCTTTGTCTTCTAGGAACATATTAAAAACGTTTTTAGTAGTTAAGCAGTTCCCCATGAACAAAGAGATACTGAAGGGTGGGGCCAAAATCTATATTCAGAAGACTGGAAGGCATTCAGATTTAGAGGAGGATGAGTTAGCACTGTAATTTGCATTTGAACTCTTCTCCTCCAGTGACACACCTTGCTCCAATTGTAAGGAATTTGGAGGAGATAACATGGTGGAACTTTGTGGTTTTCATGGGCTCATTTCCAGCCCCTCTCCACTGCTCCCCTACATTAAAAAGAAAAACTAACTTTTCTTAAGTCTACATCATGAGAAAACAAGGAAAATTAAAATCTTAGCTACACTCTGCTACTTCTCTACTCCCTGGAATTTCTGCTCAAACCAGCAATTTTCCCACAGCTCCTTCCAGACCTCAGTGAAGACTCACATTGAAATGTGAATGCAAAAAGCCTGCAGGCTCACTAGGAGAACACTCGCAGACTCCCCCACAGATTCTGAGGTTAATATAAGATGTTCTAATTGTGCTTTATAATGGATTAGTTTTTTGCTTTTTAGGGAAGATTTTAAAGGTGAATAACACTTATCGGGACTAAAGCCAGCAACCCAAAATATTTTTAAGTTTTTCTTTTTATATCTTAAATTCTTAGACAAATTAAATCAATGTTTAATGCATGTTTGTTCATTGCTATGGAGTTTCACTTACAATAAATTATAAAAATTTCCTTTTTTTGATTGATCTAAAATGTGTGCACACAATGACTATACATGATTTCAAAATTTACTTAGAGATCAATGAACATGCTCATGTTTTAAAATTAAAATAAAATGGATAGATATAAATAATTCACATGAATAAATAGGTTTAATTTGTATTGGAAAAACAAGTAAAAATTTTAAAAGGTTCTTTAAAATTATTAATTCTGATTTTTCCAGGTCAAAGGATTTCTTTAAAACTATTAATTCACATTTTTCCAGGGTGGTCAAATAAATAATAAAATTATTAAATTCTATAATATTTAAGATCTAGAGGTTGAAGATGGTAGACTAGAGGGAGTCTGCATTCATTGTGGCTCTGTAGCTCAGGATTCAAACAGAGGGAAATCTGTTTCTGACATGAGGCAGTCTTTGCTCCTCATCGATCCCCACTGTTTACCCCACTTGTCTACTTGGATCACCTACAGTCTGCCAGCATATTGACTACATTCAAGTGCAGATTGCTCACTGACTGCCACCTATCATCTGCCATTTGCCTGTTTGCCTGCCTCCCTCTGGCCTGCCCATCACCTGCCTTTCACCTATCCATCACCCACCAACCGAGGTTCACCTGCCAATTGTCTGTTAGTAGCCTGTAGAGCCCACAGACCATCAGTGGATCACCAGCTACCTGCTGCACTGTCACAGTACCTGCAGGTTTGGTTACATGTGGCTGCTGCCATTTGAGGAAAACAGCCAGGAACTGCAGGACTCCCAGTCTGATTGACGACGTCCCACCTCCAGAGGCCATGGCCTGACTGACCAAACCTCACACAGACTCGGTGCCCACGCACTGCACTGCATCTCACCATTGCCAACACATTTGGAAGCCAGTGCAGCCATCTTGGATTATCCTGGAAGTGGAAACTGTCATTAGTTGGGGCAAATCTCATCCTGAGATGCCTGCTGGAGACTGGGAGCTCATTGTCAGTACATCTCCTGCCACAGGCTAAGAAGACTGGGAGATTTGTATAGTATATGACTGTTATAGTGCAATTTTTTTCTCCTTTGTGAAAATTTTTACGCTTTTATTTCTTTATTTTTCTTGCTATTTCCTTTTCTTTATCTGTTTCCTCCTTCTCCGCTTTCTCATGCTGAAAACCAACTTCTTTTGACTATACATTCACCTCCTATGATCTAGAACTTCTTTATACTCTTTTCTTATACCATTAACAGATACATCCTACACCCCACCCCATCCTCTTTGCCCTCCATTAGAGACTACAGTCCTCATTGCAAATCTGTTTGTTATACTGTAGATAATAATTGAACTCATCCTCTCTTTTTATTATGACAATATTGTTAACATCTTCATAGGGGCTCTTTGGTTTATGACTGCATATTGTCTGTAGTGGGTGTTGCTAATATTGATCCCCCCCCCCCCGTTAAAGAAGAGGTTTTGGAAAACTACAAGGTCACTATAAGACTATAGGGTGGAAATTGCAATACCCCAGATCTGCATTGCTAGAGAGGAAGATATATGGACAACATGAGAAAACAAGGGAAGAAAGTGTTCAAAACAGACCAAAATGCTACACTAATAGAATCCAATGACAGCATTGCAGAAGAAATGTCAGAAAAGGAGTTCAGAATATACATGATTAAAATGATTCACAAAGCAAAGGATGAGATAAGAGAACAAATGTAGGCAATGACTGATTGCTTCAATAAGCAGTTAAGAAAGCAGCTACAGGAAGCAAAAGATCACCTCAACAAAGAGATTAAGATTCTGAAAAGGAATTAAACAAAAATCCTTGAGATGAAGGAAACAATAAACCAAATAAAAATCTCAATGAAAAGCATCATTAACAGAATAGATCACTTGGAAGACAAAACCTCAGACAATGAAGACAAAATATTGAATCTTGAAAATAAATTTTCCCAAAGAGAAGATGGTAAAAAATCATGAAAAGAACCTCCAAGAACTATGGGATATCATGAAAAGACCAAATTTAAGAATTATCAGGACTGAGAAAGGCACAGAGATACAAACCAAAGGAATGGACAACTTATTCAATGAAATAATATCAGAAAATTTCCCAAATCTGAAGAATGAAATGGAAATTCAACTACAAGAGGCTTGCAGAACACTAAATGTACAAAATTACAGCAGATCCACAACAAGACTCATTATGATAAAATGACTAATATGCAAAATAAAGATAGGATTTTAAAGGGTTGAGAGAAAAGTATCAGATTACATATAGGGGGAAACAAATATGGGTATCAGCAGATTTCTCAGCCCAGACCATAAAAGCTAAAACGGCCTGGAACAATATACTTCAAGCTCTGAGAGAACATGGTTGCCAACAACAATCCTATATCCAATAAAACTAACCTTCAGATTTGAAGACAATATAACATACTTCCATGAGAAAGAAAAGATAAATGAATTTACAAATAGAAATCCTGCACTACAGAACATTCTCAGCAAGATATTCCAGGAAGAAGAAATGAAAAACAACAATGTAAGTCAGCAAAGGAAGAAACTACCCTAAAGGAAAAGCCAATCAAAGCAGAAATCAGGCCAAGTTAAAAACCAAAACTAAGCCAAAATGATAGGGAATACAAATCATATCTCAATAATAACCCTGAATGTTAATGGCCTAAACTCATCAATTAAAAGACGTGACTGGCAGATTGGATTAAAAAGAAAAACCCAACAATATGCTGCCTTCGAGAGACTCATCTCATAGAAAAGGACATCAACAGACTAAAGGTGAAAGGATGGGAGAAAATCTACCACACACATGGGCTCAGGAAAAAGCAGGAGTTTCCATCCTTATATCAGATAAAGTGGATTTCAAGCCAAAGTTAATCAGAAGGGAAAAAGAAGGTCACTCCATACTGCTTAAGGGAACCATAAATCAAGAAGATATAACAGTCATAAATATTTATGCCCCAAACAATGGCCCATCCATGTACATCAAACAAATCCTTCTCAATTCCAGGATCAAATAGACCACAACACAATAATTCTGGGTAACTTTAACACACCACTGTCACCACTGGATAGATCTTCTGAACAAAAACTAAACAAAGAAACCATAGAACTCAAGAACACAATCAATAACTTAGACTTAACAGACTTATGTACAATATTCCATCCATCAATGAGCGAATACAGTTTCTTCTCAGCAGCACAGGAGTCCTTCTCTAAAATAGACCATATGTTATGCCACAAAGCAGCCCTTAGTAAATGCAAAAAAAGTAGAGATACTACCTTCTGTTCCATCAGATTATAGCGGAATGAAATTAGAAATCAATGACAAAATAAAAATCAGAAACTACTCCAACACCTGGAGACTAAATAATATTCTATTGAATGAAGCATGGATAACAGAAAACATCAGGGAGAAGATAAAAAAAAAATTCTTAGAGGTAACTGAGAATGATGATACAACATATCAACATCATTACCACTATGAAAGTGGTACTAAGAGAAAAATTCATTACATTGAGTGCATTCAAGGAAAGAATGAAAAGTCAACAACTTAACAACCTGATGTTACATCTCAAAGCCCTAGAAAAAGAATAGAACAACACCAAAAGTAGTAGAAGACAGGAAACAATTAAAATCAGAGCAGAAATCAATGAAATTGAAACAAAAGAAACAATTCAAAAAATTGATGAGTTGGTTCTTTGAAAAAGTAAAGAAAATAGATAAGTCCTTACTACACAAGCAAAGATAAGGAGAGAGAAAACTCAAATTACTAAAATTCATGATGAAAAAGGAAATATCAGAACAGACCCTGTTGAAATACAAAAAAAAAAAAAAAAGAAGAAGCTACTTTGAAAATCTGTACTCCATTAAAGTAGAAAGTCCTGAAGACATCGACAAATTTCTAGAGACATGTGACCTCCCAAACTGAACCAGGAGGACGTACAAAATTTAAACAGGTCAATTTCAAGTAATGAAATAGAAGAAGCCATCAAAAGCCTACCAACAAAGAAAAGCTCAGACCAGATTGATTCTTAGCTGAGTTCTACAAGATCTTTAAAGACGAACTTATATCAATACTCCTGAAAGTATTTCATGATATTGAAAAGGAGGGAACCCTTCCAAATTCATTCTATGAAGCTAGTAACCCTCTGATACCAAAACCAGACAAAGACACATCTAGAAAAGAAGTCTTTAGACCAATATCTCCAATGAATATGAACACAACAATCCTCAACAAAATTCTGGAAATTGCTTACAAAAACATATTTAGAAGATAGTGCACCACAAGAAAGTGCGGTTTATCCCAGGGATGCAAGGTTGGTTCAACATTCGGAAATCAATAAATGTAATTCATCACATCAATAGACCTAAGGTTAAGAATCATATGATTTTTTTGAGAGATGCTGAGAAAGCATTTGACAATATACAACATCCCTCCATGCTAAAAATGCTATAAAAAATAGGGATGGAAGGAACATACACCAACATTGTAAAGGCTATTTATGCTAAGCCCACTGCCAACATAATTTTTAATGGAGAAAAACTGAAAGTATTCCTTTTAAAAAAAGGAACAAGACAGCGATTCCCACTGTCACCACTTCTATTCAACATGGTGCTTGAAATACTAGCCAGAGCAATTAGACTGGAGAATCAGTCCCAATATTTACTAAAGATAATCACATGATGGGAGGTTTTACAGATACTCACATTATGCCCATCCATGTGACTTGATATAAATATACCGGCTTCAATGGAAAATTGTCCATATGCTGGTCCCATGATAGACTCTCTGTCTGTCTAGATGTAACCTTTGAAAAAAGAACAGCATAAGGAATACCTAAGCCAGCCAATTTTACTGACTCTTGAACTTTGGATTGTATGTTCAAACAGTTATTAGAATGGGACTTTCCTCATCTAAAGCTAGTCATTTCTATGAAATATCTACCAATATTTTATGCCTTAATTGTTCTGCAATAGAATCTGGTGCCTCTCCTAAATGGATAAAATATACAAATGTCTTGTCAATACTACATAATACCTCTAAAGATGGTGGATATGTTTTTTGATTATCTTAAAAAATTGAACAGACAGTTATATCAAAATATCTTCCTCTAGAAGATTCAAAGCCAGAGAGCCCTAAGGCAGCAACATTGCCACTAAATGTTTCACTTTTACTTCTTAAAAAGAATTTACGTGCAACCATATTTAATCATAATTTTTAATACAATGAAAGATCTAAGGAACTAGGCAAATAATTGAGTTGTTTAAAACTATTTTCAGAATACAAAATAAGATCAGATATATAATCATTCTGATTTTTGAAACTCCATGTAATTTGGACTTTTCCCTATTGTTTGGATATTACTTTGCACTACTGGAAATCATGTAATAAAGACCAAATCAGAATTCAACAAACTGATTGATATTACACAAGAAAGATGAATGAGTCACATTTCCTGTTATTTCTTATTTGATGACAATTTGGGTCATATATATTTTAATGTATTCTTTTAGGTTTGTATCTGTTCCCACATTCATTTTATCTAGGGGCATAATTCATCCTGCAAAGATGCTATGACCCCTGAAAATTAAGTAGTAATAGAATGAGATCAAATTAAATGCTTCAGCAGCCACTATTACAAATATCAGTGATGACCTTTTGCTCTCCAATTTAAACAAAGGCTTAAATGCCATAATGACTATAACCATGTCTATGTTGCTACAACTAAATATCATACTTCCCATGAGACAAAGAGATAATTAAAATACAGCTAATGGACATTTGACATAGCAATAAGCCTGGATTGTATAAAATCACATCACCACATCCAGCATATTCAAAGGTCAAATTAATCTCATGGACTCTGCATTTCTTGTTGACCAAATACTTCCTAAATTGAATGGTATATTGTTGGAATGATATGCTTGCTTCTAATTCATTTTGTATCGTGATAATAGGTTGTCATACTGAAGCCAGAACTGGGGACAGGCAATTAGTGTAGAAATAGAGAATCTGGTCAAATGGAGGAATGGAGGCCATCAGAGTCTGGGAAGTTGGAGATGCCCCTGTGAGATTGGAATATCAGTGTCTCCAGAGCCCTTTTGATCACCAAGGTTACCTGCTTAACTGTCCCTCCCAAATACCTGCAGGCAGGGAGTTGCTAATTAATGCCCCCTGGGCCACTACCTGATCTCCATGTGGCCCTTCCCCCTGTCATTTGCATCTCACCTTTTTGCTGTGTTACCACCCTCATGTAGGCTGGAAGAGGAAATAGATAAGGGTTGGAGGAAAGAGCAGAACAAAGGAGACCCTAACTTATAAAAGATGTAGGATGCACTGACTTCTCAGGGATTCTAGAACACCAGCCATGGCCCCCTTTCTCCCACCTGGGAGAAATTTGTATTACTACTTTTGAATAAAGCCTGCTTAACATGCTTGCCTTGGCGTGCTTCTCTGGCATGATACTTCAACACCTGAGGAAGCAGAACTTGTTGCCAGCAAATGGTGGTATCATTACCCTCAGAACTAAGATCCAAGACCCTGAAACAGCTCTCAGAACCAAGAGCCAGAACCTCAAAATAACTGCCCATAATTTGCATTTTAGAAAATAAATAGGGGGTAATGTGGGAAGTCATCCTTATGTAGCAGAATCAGACTGGGTTGATCCTCATGACACAGAGGCCAGATTTCTGAGAACTGACAGACCTGGAGGTCTGTCCCAGATTGCCAGGGGTATGTGGCACTGTGGGAGTGGTTCCCTGTCTGGTTTTATGATAGTTTCACTGAGCAAATTGGCTCCCTTAACTCTACTCCATCCTGTTCATCACAGAAGAAGCCCCTCCCATTCTGGGCCCCTTTACCTGTGTGATTATAGATAAAAGAGAGTTGGGCTACTCTGTGTTCTTAACTGGTATGACCAGACCCATCATGCTGCCTCTCATTTAAAAGGAGGATTGGCTTTTGTTTTTATTGATTAGATAAGTTTATGGGTAATTGATTTATAGCCAACATTGTCTTCTGGCAATTAATCCTTTTCTCATTCATGTGGGACATGGGCGAGAGACCCTCACACTTTGGTGACTCCATTTGAGCAAGGTTATGGCACTCAGTTGACATCCAGACCCCTGTGGGGGACTCATGATTCACAAGCACAGCACTCCATTCATCACTTACAAAATTTATCACTTTATTTCTGACACTTAACAAAGGCTCAGAAACTTATTTTGGAGAAAAGATAGCCTTTATAAAAAGTGGTGCTGTGGAAACTCAAAATATATATGTGGTGAAATGAAATTGATCCCATAGTTCTCACCCTGTGTGAAAACAAAATCAAAGTTGGTAAAGGACCTACGAATTAAACCAGAGTCCTCCAACTACTAGGAGAAAAAGGAGGCCCAACTCTCATGTTGGTTTACAAACCAACTTACTCAACACAACTCCTTAAGTGCAAGAAGTAAAATCACGAATCAATAAATAGTATCAAATTAAAAACTTCTTCACAGCAAAGGAAACAATCAAGAATGTGAAGAGAGTACCTACAGAATGGGAGAAAATATTCGCCACCTGCACCTCAGAAAAAAACATTAATCTCCAGGATATACAAAGAGCTCAAAAAACAACACCAAAACACCAAATAATCCAATCAATAAATGGGCAAAGGAAATAAACCGACATGTCTTGAAGGAAGAAATATGAATATTCAACAGCTATATGAAGAATCTTCAACATCTCAAGCAATTAGTGAAATGCTAATTAAAACTACACTGACATTTCCATCTCACTTCAGTGGGAATGGCAATTATTATGAATACAAGTAAAAAATGTTGAGGAGGATATGGGAAAAGGGGTACACTTGTACATTGCTGGTGGGACTGCAAACTGGTGCAACCACTCTGGAAAGCAGCATGGAGATTCTTCAGAAAACTGTGAACACAACCCACATTTAACCCACTTTTCCTACTCCTCCATATATACCCACAGAATTTAAAATCAGCATACTACTGTGATGCAGCCACATCAATATTTATAGCAGCACAATTCACAATAACTGAGATATGGAGTCATCCTAGGTGACCTTGAACAGATGAATGGATAAAAAATGTTATATGTACACAATGGAGTACTGCTCAGTCATAAGGAAAAATGACTTTATGGCATTTGCTAGTAAATGGA
>JAJEJO010030672.1:0-65031 GCA_020662805.1 Glaucomys volans
TATTCTCAGAAATCAGATTGTCTTCTATTCAAGAATTTTCTGACAATCGCTGTTTATTTTTGTAGCATCATAGGGTTGTCCGTTTTTTTTTTTTTGTACCCTGCAATCACCTCTTTACTCTTTCTCGTCCTCTCATAACAAGTTAAGCACAGTATAATGTCTTCTTGTCCATTCCATTGCTAAGGAGTTCTCTCATCAACTTCCTTATTTCCTAGCATCCCATTCTGAGTCTCTATCACAGCAGTTACCACACTGCCATTTTACATATTTTTCTCTCATGGAATCTGGGCTCTATGTGCTAAGAATTATCCACAGAATTTGTACTCATTCCTCACATAACCGCTGGTCAGTAAGTTAACATGGTTTACTGATATTAGGCTTTTATTTTCTCTGTATACTGTAGTGATTAACACATGGTAAACTAAGTCATGGAAAATTTCATCCTTTATATGCAATAAACACAAGAAATACAGAAGGATCATACATAAATGGGTATTCATGTCATTGTTTTCCTCATTTAGGACACATCTATTTTACTTGTAAATGCAGTCAAATATATATAGATCAGTCATTTTAAGTACTATATATTTGATTCATATCAGTATATGATGAAAATTTCTCATTTTTTCAAAGCAGTTATAACACATGGCATATCACTGCAGCAATAGGAAAACCAATCTTCAAAACTTATGAACACTTAATACTGTGATCCATTACAAAAATTACAAAAATCTAATTGACAAACATACTGTGAACTTCAAGCAAAATGCAGAAATGAGCAATATTCAAATAATACCTACATCCTAAGATTACCCACACAATATCAAACACTAATACCATGTGTTTTGGGATTTTTTTCCTTCTCTCAATTCATCTTCCAAATCAGTAATACCCATTGACCTGGGGTTCTTTTTACTTCTGATTGCTCTTTGTCACCAAATGATGATTATGACTTATCTTTCACTGGTTGCAGAACTTGCTGCTGGTGTTAGCACCGGATGTTCCAGAGAAATTGATATTGGAACTTGCACAAACACCTTCAGCTGTTTTAACTCTGGCATGGGTTTGGGTTCGGACATCAGTCAGTGCTTTGGTTTTCACCCTGGCTCTGGCCTCCTCCTGTTTCACAGCTTCACTGTACTGTGATGGCCAGTCCCTGGGGTCTCTGTTATAAACTTTGGCTACAAATTGTAAAATTTCCATTTTGCTGTTTTCCTTGTTGGCTTTAGGTCCCCAGAAGAATGCGTACTCCAGTGGCCTACCATGGTTCACTGGCTTATATTCCAGGTACCCACGCTGTACAAACTCTTGGGTGATTACCTTCTTCAGGTTCCCAAATATTCTGTACTTCTTTTTCAGCTGTACCCCTAGCTTCTGCAGAACCTCCCAAATGAGGCTTTCTGTAGCACAGGTGCCCACCATGAAAATGATGCCTAATATCACAGTTAGGAGACCTTTTTTGAAGCTTTTCTCACGTTTGATGGTGCTTGGGGATCTGGAATTTTTCTGGGCCCTCAAAGTACCCCAAGCCTTTGAGATTCTTTGTTTCCCAGAGATGTTTGAGGCCTCTGAGTAGCCAGGGATCTCTGAAGAGCTGGGTTCCTCTGAGATTCCAGGGACCTCTGAAGTACTGGGAGACTCAGAAATGATCAGGGAATTTAAGGTGCTAGGGGATCTGAAGATGCTTGGATCTTTCAAGGTACTCCAGGCCTTCAACATGCTGGAGGCCTCTGAGGTGTTTAGGGTCTTTAAAGTGGTGGAGGCCTTATGCATGCTTGGTGGTTGCAAGGTGGTAACCTTTGTGGCAGCTGAGACCTCTGAGATGTCTAGGGCCTTTGAGGCACTCACCATTTCTGTGTTGCTTGGAACATTCAAGGTGCTCAGAGCCTTTAAGGTACTTGGTACCTCAGAAGTGCTGGGGGCCTTCAAGGTGCTTTGAGTTGGGGAGATTTTGGGGTCCTTTGAAGTACTGGGGGCCTCCATGATGCTGGAAGCCTTTAAGTTTCTTGGGGCCTCATACATGTTCACAGATGTCGATGCACTGGGATCCTCACAGATCCTTAGGCCATTAGAAACTCTTGGGGCCCTCAAGGCGTTGGGATCATTTGAAGCCATCTCAACTTTCAAGGCTCTTGGGATTTCAGAGGTGCCTATAAACTCTGAGGTACTAGGGACACTTGATATACTTAGATGATTAGAAGTACTTTGGTCCCTTGAAGTGCTGGAGCCTGTGTTTGGACCACTGGAATAGTTTGGCACCTCCCAGTTGCTTGGGTCTTGTGAGGTGTTTGAAGTCTCCAAAGTACTCAGGCCCCAGGAAGGACTTGGAGTCTCTGACATACCCAGCCTTTGTGAAATACTCGGAATCTCAGAGATACTGGGTCTCCTAGGAGTACTCTGACCCTGAGAAGTGCTCCAGTCATGAGAATTATTCCAGCCATGAGAGCTGCCACAGCCTTGGAAGTTGCCACGAGCCCTTGAAGGACCTGGGCCCCAGGAAGTGCCTGAGACCCACATGGTGCTAGGAGTCTCAGATGAGCTCTGGACCCGTGGATTACCACGGCCTCTGGAAGTGTTAGGGCCTCGCCAAGTGCTTGCACCTCTCCAGGCACTTGGGCCTCTCCAGTTGTTTGGGGCCTGCCAGGTACTGGGGCCCCGCCAAGGGCTCCGGATCTCTGATGGATTAGGACCCCTCCAGGTACTTGGGCCTCGAGGAATACTCACACCTAGTGAGGCATTGGGATCTTGCCAGGTGCTGGGGTCCTGCCAGGTGGTTGGGTCTAGCCAAGAGCCTGGGGTCCCCCACGTATTTGGTCTCTGCCAAACTGTGGGACCCCTCCAGATGGTTGGGCCCCTCCAGGAGGTGCTCAATCCTTGTGAAGAACTCAGCCTCCACAACATGTTAGGATTCCAACCGGTGCCCCTCAAGTTGTTGGGGCAAAATGAATAGGGACTAAGAGCCTCCAGGTTGTTTGACATCCCCAAGGTGTTTGGGCCAAGGGAGGCCCTGAAGGTCCTGGAAGCCCCTGGGCCTTGTGAAGACATCAGGCACTGTATATGGCCGTAGGTAGGCACCTCAGTTCTCTACTACAGCTGTGAGTTGTGATATGGCTCACTATTTTGTCCTTGCAGCTTGTGTCCAGCCCCGTTGGGAATGGGGGATGGGATTCACGCAGGCATGTCAGACATCTGTGCATACAGATCGCACCAGAGTGGGAAGCAGGAGGGAATAGTTTCTGAGCAGCCTCAGAAACTTGTCGCTTCAGCTGAAACTGCTCCCACCGCTGTAACTGCAGCTTCTATCATTAAGGTCCCTACTTTCTCAACCGCAACCTCCGCCCCCTACCTTCCCTACCTCTGCCGTCGCTGATGAGGCTGTCGCCGCTGCTGTCGCCTCTACTGCTGCTGACAGTGCTGTTCCTGCCACGGGCAACAAAAATGTCACCGTTAGCCGCTACGTGGTTAACTCCCACGCAGCAGCTTCCAGGATAACCGCGCCCGCCTCTGGCCCTCCGGACTTCCTTCCCAGAATCCTCCAGTCACAAAGCTCCCCTCAGATGGCTTCGCCCCGCCCCACTTCCAGCACGTCCGCTCTGACTCCTGAAGAGGAAGTGAGGTGGTCCACATTTGCCGGCTTCCGTGGGTTGGCGGAGAGAATGGGAGGCGGGCATCCAAGAGTGGGGAGTGCGGAAAAGGAATTGGGGTGGGGGAGGAGTGAGCAAGGGGGAAAGGAATGGCGATCGTTCCTAGTATTCTGTAATCATTACCTCTGGCGCCTTGGGAAAGAGTGAGTCTCTATGCCCAACGAAGGCCAGCGTGAGGTGGGGGGCAGGCGATGTTAGGTGCGCGGGACGGAGGTGGCACTGTATTCTTGGAAGAAATCAGTTGACCTCAGCCCTCCTTTCCTGTTCTGTCCTGCACAGCGCATTTCATGCACTCTCCCTGTTTTCAGAAAGCATTTATGCGTATCTTTTTTTAATTTATTTTTTATTCACACAGTTCATATAATCTTACATTTACATAGGGTAGTACTGTCTGTCTCAGTCTACTATTTTTCCTACCCCCATCCCCTCCCGTCCCATTTTCCTCCACACCATATGCGTATCTTAATTAATTCTTAGGCCCACCTAGGACTTGGATAATATTTTGGCCAAAGTGCTGGGCAATGAGAGGAGATGGGAGTGCAAAACCAAAAGTGTGCAAGAGGTGCAGAGCCTTTACAATGTTCTATGTTCTCAGGGCGGGGGGGCGGGGGGCGTTTACTAAGCAGGGCAGTGACAGGATCAGACCTGAATTTGTGCAGCCTCAAGAAGGGACAATCTATCTCCTGGCAGAGCACATAGGAAACAATTAAAATAAGAACCAAGAGGCATGAAAGTGAGCCTTGAGGTTGTTACCATTGGGATGGAGAGACAGAAAGGCATTTTGAGGGTGACTACTGAAGGGCTTAGGAGACTGGATGGAAATGGGGAATGGGGTGGGGGCAAGGGAGTGCAGTTGGCTCCAAGGTTTCTAGGCTCCATTCTACCTGAGTACCTCATTTATTTTGCTTCTTTCAGAGTGCATGCTGCTCACTCCTTACTTTTGCTCATTTTTTTTTTTCTGCTTAAATCACCTTCTCTCCCTTCTCCAACTATCTGAATTCCATCTGCCTGCTCAGAGGCATCTTTCTCTCTGCACCTTTTCTGGTTGGCCCAAAAGGGTATTGAGCTAGTTTTTGCTGCCCTGAGGAAGGCCTTTGAGCTAGCATTTTGCATTTTTTCATGTCATTGCAGGCATTAGCTTGCTCAAGTCATTTCACCTCTCTGAGGCTGTTTTTTCACTGAAAAGTGGAAATAAAGGCCTGGTTTTATAGCGTTGTATGAATGAAATGAGATAGTAAATGAAAAGCCTTTTTCACATAGCAGCCACAATATAGCAGGTGTTGAAGCAGTGTTGACAGTGTGGCATTTAATAAATGCATGTTGAAGGAATACATGATGGAAAAGTTCTTACATGTGTTTTTACCTGGACTCTTAAAAGGTGAGTGAATGGTTTTTACTTGTTTGGCCTGAAGGGATTAAATGCTTGCTTGACAGAGGCTCAATTTGTAGTCTCACTGGGGGAAGGAGCCCTGTCTAGCCCATAGTCTTTGATATTTCCAGGCCTTTGTTGGAGTTTGTGAAACAGGATATAGCTGCGCCTGATGAATGAATTCTGGGGTAGGGCAGTGTGTATCATTGGGAAAGCAGAATTGCCAGCCAGATTTTGCCCAGTGAAGCCCAGACATCTGCACTTGTGTAGAAAGGGGATACCTCCTGTGGAGAAACAGGCATTGAATTCAGACCTGGGAACCTGAGTTCTGCCCCATTCTGAGTCACTTAAAGTACTTTAATCTTGATGAGTTCACCTAATATCCTTTCCTTTTGTTTTTCTCTGTAGAAACAGAAAAGACTGATCTCTCTAGCCTTATCTGCCTGAATTTTATAGTCCCTCTGGAGACAATTTATGTTAAGTGTCTTGCAGTCATGATCTGTAGATGGAAAGGATTCTCATTTTGAGAAAGAGGCAAAATTTTATAGGTTCCTGTAGGGTAAATCAGAAGACAAACTCCAACAGTAAATTTAATGTTAGGATCTCCTGCAGGTGTTTTGCAATGAGCTGGTGTTGTTTTAAATGAATAAATTTTCAGGAAAGAACAGATTGAATAAAGAAAAGGCCTTCCAGCTAAGGCTAGTGACTCACTGTGGTAGGGATGGGGAATGAGGGACAAGGAAAGCCAAGTGGGGAAGTATCAGTATTAAATACCTGGGATCTTCCTAAACCTGGCAGTCAATTTTCCAGTTGCCTTGGATCCCTGCTTCATAGAGGAACTGAACAATACAGCCAAGCCCCAAACCTGAGAGGGCATGATTTTTTACAAGTTCATGTATCCTCTACACCTCTAGAAGTGGTCTTGATTCCACTGCATTCTACAGTGCCTTTTGGGTTAAGGGTTAATGACCATAAGCTGAGGGGTAATCACTGACTCCCCGTTTGACCTATATTGGACTAAGTTAACAGCAGGGTTATTGCAGTCCTGCTGGTATAGCTTCAATTGAAGAGGATGACTCAGTCAGAGATTCTAGAGAACATTATAAGTCTTCTATTTCAGTTTGAACAATAATTGAGTGAGCAATAACCTTTCAGTGTTTAGCCCCTCCTATGTCTGCAACTTCCCAGGAGAAAGACCCAGTGGGTTGTGGGGAAGTAATTCTGTATCTTCATTTAATAATTATATGGATGAGGCAGAACATGGTGTCCTTTGATCTCTACTCTTTTGTTTCCTTGCATTCTCTCCTAACTTCTCATTTTTCAGATCTGTAAAGATGATTGATAAGAGATTTTTTCCATATGTTGGAAGATGTCCAGTAAAGAGGAAGTTTAAAGTCCTGGCCTGACACAAGGGGAAGTAGCCATGGCCACTCAGGAAACTCCCATGGAGAGATGTGGTCAACAAATTATTGTTAAACAGCATATACTGTTTGCCCTCATCCCCAGACAGTGGCATACTATGAGCTCCACTTGCTTCAGGTTGAACTTTGTCTTTTATATTGAGTGAGATCAGAATATAATGGGCACAGAAGTCTTGAAGAAGTCCAATAGCACACACCAACCACTCTGGTTCCCCTCCCCATTTTTGGTAGTTTGAAATTCTATATGCCTAGAGTACTGCAATTTAACTTTATTTTTTTTGGTTTTAATTAGTTCTACATGGCAGTAGAATGTATTTTGACACATGATACATAAAGGGAGTATAACTTCTCATTCTTCTGGTTGTACGTGATGTAGAATCATACTGGTCATGTAATCATATATGCACAAAGGATAATGAAGTCTGATTCATTCTTCTATCCTTCCTATCTCCATGCCCACTCCCTCCCTTCACTTCCCTCTGTCTAATCCAAAGTACATCTATTCTTTCCTAGCCCCATCCCCTTATTGTGAATTAGTATCTGCATATCAGAGAAAACATTCTTTTATTCTTTAAAATTGCTTCTCACTCTGGTGGGATTTTATGGGAATTAAATGTTATAAACTCATTCTTTTCCCAAAAATCACTTTCTAACCAAAATTTTCTTTGTAATCAGAGCCTATAAGATCTCCTCTTGGGTAAGCCTACCAGTTTGTGGCAGTGAAGCAAGCACCTCTCCAGGACGTAGAGCACTCTTACGTCAACCCTCCATTTGCAACAACCTTTGCACTCATTGTGAGCTGAAGCTTACTTGGCTTGCTGGAACAAGCGAGTCTGGCCCCATCTACTGTCCCTAGTTTGGGGACTTCTCACATTTCTAGTCCACTGGAGTTTTGTCTGAATTGTTTTGTAGTGCACTTATCAACTTTTTTACAATTTCCACAAATTTGGTGCTTGCAAGGAAGTTTATAGTGTGTGCATTCCTACTGTCATTAAACAAAGCATGACTTTTGCAGTTTGTTTGTTTTTAGGGTGGAATCTTTTTATTGTGAATTAATCTCAAACACAGCGACAAGGATTAATATTATATATTCCCATGCAATCAATGCTTACCTGCATCAAAATAAAAAATTAGACCCCACTTATGTAAGTCTTTTAAAAAGTGTTTCTTTTTAGATGTTGATGGACCTTTGTTTTATTTATTTATTCACATGCAGTGCTGAGAATTGAACCCAGTGCTTCTCATATCCTAGGCAAGGGCTCTACCACTGAGCCACAACCCCCACCTCCAAGGCCCTACTTATATAAGTCTTCATGCTGAATTTAACACATGAAATGAATAAAAAGTATAGTAGAAAATTACTCTGATGTTGTTTAATCCATGTATCCTCCATTAAAACAAGGTAGGCTTGATTTCTCTTAGATTTTTTTTCCTTTCTTCTATAAAATAGGTAATGATTACATGACCTGTTATCTGGGGTTGAAGCACCAATGGGAATTTTTTATGGTGATGAAGTCATCCCTACCACAATCACAATTAATTATAATCTCATGGACCATAATACTAGTGTCAGAATTCTCTTCCTCCTGCTGTCTCCATGAGGATAGTTCTTCCTTCTTTATTTGGCTGCTGAGAATCATTCCTCCTCATGTCTCTTTTCCAATTGAGAGCATGTAGACACTGATCACTGTTCATTTATTGCTCTGGCTTCCTCTGGTCTATGATAAGTAGGTTATTCATATCCTGATACTTGCTATTGTAGTGTAAGTGGCAATATTTTTCATTGTAGGGAAGTCCTTTGGAGCTTCAGAAGACTATGAATTTCTTTCAGTTTTTGATGATCAGCTGGGTAAAGTTAACTCATGTTGAAGGACCTGTTTGTGATAGAACAGTAAATGCCCTTTGCTGTTCAACATGTCCTTAATACTGGTCTGGTGATAATGGTATCATTACTCTTGAATCACTGGTCCTTATGGTGCCATATGAAGCTGGTGTAGTGGCCATTTCACAATGTTCCTTGGTGATTAACCGTAGCAAACAAGGAATATTTATTATTGTTGTTTTCTTTATTAGTTGACAGCTGCAACTGTCTGTTCATGTTCAGCTTTTTACTTGAGGCCATATGTGGTACCATATCCAGTTCCAGAGGAAAGGAATTGTATGTAGTGATTTTGTGCCTATATCTGACCAGGTCTTCAAACCATGTGAGATTAAAACAGGCCACAGTGGGTAATTTATTCATTGTGAGCTGTTTTGTAGGAATATGCCAAATTTGAACTACTGTATTTGATTTTGGTCATGCTTCTGAGGTGCTCAGGCCTTATGAATCTTCACAGGTAGTCTTTGAACATAGTTCTGATTGATATATGTCTCTCTTTGATTGAGGTGTTCTCCTTCCTTGGGATCGGGAGCAGGATGGGGAGGAAAAGCCAGATAAACACATAGGCTGGGGTTGTGGCTCAGTGGTAGAGTGCTTGCCTAGCACATGTGAGGCACTGGGTTCAATCCTCAGCACTGCATAAAAACAAATTATAAAATAAACTTATTGTGTGTTTCTACAACTAAAAAAAATTTTTTTAAAAGCCAGATAAACACAAACTGATGTCCCAACATGTGATGGAAACATTTTGATATTGTTGAAGGGTGACATCAGAAAGTAGACCACCTGTGAATATTTGGTTTATGATGCAGTTATAGTGGTTGAAATTGTTAGCTGCCTTTTCAACATAATCACATTTGCAATACCTGTGCAGCCAAAATAAGGAATTTTAGGCAGCCTGTTTCCTCTTCCCTGCTAAATGATGAACATGTATCCATATCAGGTGCAGTAACTTATAGGGAACATGAAGAAATGGGTTTCCAAAATATAACTCCCAAAAGACTGAAGACATCTCACAGACCAAACTCAACTCTGAATTTAACATTTCACATCTGTGCCTGTGAGAGAGATGGATATTTCTTAGTATTGAAGGTAAGGCCTGGACAATGCAGTTCAACCAAATGTGTTGCCGAGATTTATTGATCCTTTTAATCCTATAATGGAGTTTGAGGTGAGTTTTTTCCTATTTGGGTTATTCCCTAGCTATTCTAGTTCCTGTCTACTTGGTTCCAAGAGGAACCTTCTTGCCAAGATTTGAAGCTGTACATTTCTGGTGAGATATCCCCACTGGGGTAGAGGTTTGGAATTTCTAAGTTTTCCATTTGTTCTTCTCTTGCAATATGCTGAATGTTTTCAGAAGTGTAGAGTTCCATCCAGCTCTTGCAATAAGAGACATGCCAAACTCCAGAACAGCTTCTAGCAGCATAAGGTCATGTCCCTAAGATGACCCCAGATCCTCATTAATATGCCTGCCTAAGAAAGCTTAAGGATGCTAGAATATACTATTTGTTCTAGCAAAAATCAGATGATAAGGCCCCTGACCTCCTTTTCTTAGTGCATATACCAAAAGGGGCTTATAATTTTGAATATGTGTACGTTATTACTCAGAAATGTCTTTCTCAAGGACCTGAGAGCCATTTGTTTGAAATACAATAATTAGTAAGGATAGGGCCTTCCGTATAGCCTCCTCTCCCAGTATCTGTGGAAGAACAGAACCCAACTAGCTGTCTCACCTGGTCGTCTGACATTTGTGC
Organism: Glaucomys volans; assembly: GCA_020662805.1. Classification (NCBI taxonomy): domain Eukaryota; kingdom Metazoa; phylum Chordata; class Mammalia; order Rodentia; family Sciuridae; genus Glaucomys; species Glaucomys volans. Next base: position 10,068 of record JAJEJO010030672.1, read on the forward strand.
TGAGGAGCCCTCTGTATTTTTTCACTTATATAACTCTACTGAGTCCCTGTTCTCCCTCCCTCCTCATTCTCCAAATTACTTCGGTGTAAATTGGAATGGAGCTTAGCTATTTTCTCTACTGTCAGTACTTACTGAACAAAATCTGTTTTCACTGCTTTAACTATTGTCCAATTGTGTTTATCATAGATAATCTTTATCAAGTATGTAATCATTAAACGTAAAACCATATGTAACTTTATTGTAGAAGTCCCCAGCTAAGTGGTACTGTTTTGTTTCAGCATATTCATTAACATATTTCTCTGTGAAGCAGGTATTTTAGTCAGATTTTTTGTGGTTGTGACCAAAAGACATGACAAGAACAACTCAAGAAGAGGAAAAGAGGAAAAGTTTATATCTGGTTTCAGAGGTTCGGTGCATGGTTGGCAGACTCCATAGCTCTGGGCCTAAGGTGAGGAAGAACATCCTGGTGGAAATTTGTGGCAGAGGAAAGCAGCTCAGAACATGGCAACCAGGACACAGAAAGAGCTCTGCTCATCAGGAACAAAATAGATTTTCTAAAGGCAAACTCCCCAGTGAACTTCTTCCTCCAGCTACACACTACCTGCCTACAGTTACCACCCAGTTGATCCATATGAGTGGATTATTCCCCTATTGGGTTATAGCTCTCATAATCTAGTCATTTCACCTCTGAGCATTCTTGCATTGTCTCATGCATGAGCTTTTAGGGGACACCTCATGTCAAAATCATAACAGCAGATAAAGAAGGACAGGAAAAGTAAGAGTGGACTCTGTTCATATACTGTGACACCCATGACATCTACCCAACTTTGTCTTGCTTTTCCTGTTTTCTTGAGTTCTGCCTCATACAAAGCACTAGTATATCATGCATAATTCCTGCCTGTTGTTATTGTTCACCTTAAAACTGTTCATTCGGGGGGCTGGGGATATAGCTCAATTGGTAGAGTGCTTGCCTTGCATGCACAAGGCCCTGGGTTCAATCCCCAGCACCAAAAAATAAAACAAACAAGCAAACCAAAAAAACCCTGTTAATTTGGGAAGAGCCTAGTGGACCCATAGCAAACTTATACGCAAGAATCTATCTAAAGGCCTTTCCAGAGTACAAAACCTGGCAGGGGTTTTTGACATAGCTTGACCAGGGGAACTGAACAGGAAAGGACAGCATGGTGCTAGTGCAGAAGTGGGTGTATGGGGAGGAAGTCCACTAACTCCAGGATCAGGATTGTAATTCCAAAGACCAACCCAGCCTTTAGCATGGCAGCTTTCTTATTTGCCTCGTTCTGATGGTTTGAACATGGCAAAATGGAACCAAATCAACCAGTATTTCCCACCATATCCTAGAGAAAAGTTGCTTGGAATAGATATTAATGGTGAATGGAATGACCTTGGCAAGAAACTCTGGCAAGTTTCTGTGCCAAGTCACTGTGCCTATAAAGGCTTATAGGATTCCTCTGGGTCTCCTCAGGCCTGACTCCTTTATGGACGACCAGACACTGTCTGCCCTACTTCAGGTGAAGCCTCTGAGACAAGGCAAAATTACTGCCTTGGCACTTGTATGGAGGAGAGAAGCACAGGGCAAAAGAGTTTTCTGTTTTACCCAGTCCTTGAAGCCTCTGTAAATGAAGTCACTAAGCTATTTCCGACACTTTCCCCATAACTTCTTTGCCACTACATTCCCACCCTTCCTACACTCTAATTCTAGCTCTAAACAAATCTTCAAGTCCCCACACTCTCACTCCACCACCCAATAATATCCCTGGATTCTTTATTTATTTAAAGGTCTATGTTAACTTGGACTCCAATTACTCCTTAGCCAGGTGTCTCTTCTGACCTATCCATGAGGGACAGTCACAAGGGGGATAATCCTGGCCTAGTTTCTATAGAAAAAACAAATATTCACTGGTGCCCAGTGGGTTGAAGGTTTAGAGGAATGTTAACTCTTTGGTATGAATTTCTAAGGGACCAATAAGAGTCTAATTTCAGGGAGTAAAGTGGAGATAGGGATATTATCTTGGAGTGTAGGAGAGAGGAAGCATTACCTAGTGCATTGAGCTCAGACCTGAGCTAAGGCACTTGCTAGCTGTGTGAGCTCAGATAAATTAACACTTATTCTCTCTGAGTCTTAATTGTTTAATCTGTTACAATGATTTCAATCATGTATCATTTTCAGCTGAATGGTGTAAAAACAATGCTCATTCAGTAGAAATCATACGTCAAATTTTGAATTTTGATCTTCTGCTGGGCTAGAAATACTAAGTACAATACTTCCTTGAAAGGCCGGGTGGTGGCAGCAGCAGCAGCAGCAGCAGCAAATCTCAGCTCGTAGTCAGCCATTAAATAAAAAATAGACAATACAATACAGTGTACTGTGTTAAACTATGATGGTCACTAGTAAAATATATTGAGTGTACTTTCGAATTACAATATTTTTACTCTGATAGGTTAGTTGTGGCATAAACCCAGCTGAGCTGATGAACACACTAAACAAAATATCTTTAGGGCAAACTTCAACTTTCATACCCCTTTTTCTCAATCACCACCTTTAAATGAGCAAATAGCACAACGTCTGATACACAGAACACTGGAAAAGAGAACATTTTCCTTCAAAGCTATCTCAAAGTTGTGACTCAGTTCACCTGATCACACATTGTAGGTACTTCATGTACAGAAACATGCACTCAGTAAATAAAGATCAATCCTTTAAATTTACTACTGTGCTAGGTACTCTGGGTGGTGAGAAACATAGAGAATGACAACATGTCATCAGAAAGGTCATAGCACAGGATAACTTTCCTTCACTTTGACAAAAACAGAATCGAAGGCCACAATCCCCAGGAAAGCTGCCATCTCCAGGGCCCATGACCAATCCTAAGATTATTACTATTAATGAAAACATTTGATGCTATGTTAATCTCTCTTGGACAGTCATGTACTTTCCCTCTAAATGTCATGATTAGGATTTGACTCTCTTAGGCTCAGGAATAGGATCTAATAGATGCCTCCCCACAATAGATGTCAGTAGTTTTAGGAATTTGAACAGATTCATTGATGTATTTGAATTTTCTGAGTGAGCACAGACTAATATGCTCTGGGAGAGAAGAATCACCATAACTATGCAATCCCCCACACTGAGAATTAGGTTTAGAGGTTGAAATATGCATCAGTTTTCTTTCAGAGGAATTTGTTAGGAGGAACATTTGTCTGAGAGACAAGAGAGAAGTGTTCTTGCACTTTTCCATTATTTTCAGTGGTGATGTGTACAACATACCCATCATCTTTGGGGTTGAATGCTCTAGTAAGAAAAGAGCTGATTTGACCTGCTAGCAGTTGTTACCTTAAACTCAAAGCAATTTAGCAAGAATGCAATTTCCAACTTGCAGGTACTTGAATTCTGTCCTAGTCCCCTTGTGCTATGTTAGTCAGCTTTTCATTTCTGTGAACAAAATACCTGACAAGAACAACTTAGAGGAAGAAAAGTTTATTTTATCTCACACTTTCAGAGTTTAAGTCCATAGTCAGCCAACTCCATTGCACTGGGCCCAAGATGAGGCAGGACGTCATGGAAGAAGTACATAGCAGAAGACCACTACTCCTTTCATGTCAGCCAGGAAGCAGAGTGGGGTGAGAAGCGTAGGGAAGATGAACCCTTCAGTGACTTGACACCTCCAGGAGCCCCCCCCACCTGCCTACAGTTACTAACCATTTAGTCTATTCAAACCAGGATGGAGAGGTTAAAGCTCTCACAATCCAATCATTTCACCTCAGAGCATTCTGGAATTAACACAGGATCATTGGGGAGCACCTCATATACAAATCATGACAACTGCTTCAAAAATATTATAGACTAGACAATTGATAAGGAAAATTTACTTCTCACATTTTCAAAGGTTGGCAGGTACAAGATCAAGGTGCCACCAGGTTTGGTGTCTGGTGAGGGCTACTGTTTCCAAGATGGTGCTTCAGAGGTTGCTTCTTCCAGATGGGGGAAATGCTATGTCTTTACATGATATAAAGGACAGAAAATCGAAAGGAGACCTGGCTAGGTCCTTTCATCACTTTTATTAAGGCAATAATCCATGCTTGAGTAGCAAGTCTTCATGCCATTATCATCTTCCAAAGACCATACCTCTTAATATTGTCACACTGGATTAAGTTGGAGCATATAAATTGTGGGGGACAAAATCAGACCATAGCAGCCCCTAAGTCATCTGGTGTCACTGGAGGTGGCTGGAAAGATCACTGTAATTCTCCTGGTTCTAACTGACATCACCTCATACAGCAGATGGAAGGCTTACAATTTTTAGGCTAGATAATTTTTAACTTCTCTCAACACAGATACACTGTGTTTAAAAAAACCATGACAGGAAGCCTTAAGACATGTGATGATCTCTTCAAAATGAGGCATTTTTTCCACATTTTGCTTTCCTCTGAAGTTTTCAAGGAGGTTTAGTAAAAAATAAGAGAGAGCGAGAGAGATATATCTAGGAAATTGTACCTCACTGCACATTGTAGAACTAGGGTTTAGACAACAGGAAACAGGAGACAGGTTTAGAGACAGGAAATGGCCTGCTTACCTATGGGTTGGTGTGGGGATACCAAAGGGGAATATGAGGTTATTGTGTTCTTAATTAGCACCTACTGCATTTCTTGTCTCCTTGAATCATTTGGATTTATTTTCTGTATTGTGTGTTTGTGTTACAGGCAGAATTTGAAGGGGGAAAGCTGAGCAGAGTGGCCCTGAGAGTCCCAGGGATTCCACCTCCACTAAAAACTACCCAGACGCCACCAGAATGACTGGTGATGCTTCACACACAACAACATTGCTAATTCTGACCCACTTTGTCACAGTAGAACCCAGAGAGAACTACAACATGGAGAAGAAGCAGGGCCACAGGAGAGGAAATTGATGCCAAGTCACCCCCAGAGTCTGGCCTGGTCAGAAAACTTTCATGCATCTAGTGTCCCTCCCAGGTTTCCCCTCCTTTACAGCTAGCCCCAGAGGTACACTCTAAAGACAGGCTTCTCACATCCCACACAAAGGGAAGGGAGGGGCTCTCAGAACACAGAGCCAATACCAAAGCAAGGTCTAATCCAGGAAGGGACAGATATATCCCTCACTTTGGAGCTCATACCAATCTCCACAACTTCCCAGCCTGGTGCCTTGACCAGCAGAGGGAGGCCTGCTTGAAGGGGCCACCCACAAGAAAGGAAGGTGTCCCCTGAAAGAGCAACTCACAAACACCTCCAAATATCAGTCACTTAGAAGACTATGAATGGAAATCACACCGGTAACAAAATGAATTTTGGAGGAAAACATGTTTCTTTTTCACAAAGGTAACAATAATTGCTCAGTCAAGTTGGATAAAAGAAAAAATCATGACGCTCATTTCTGGGTTAGCAGACATAGATGGAAATGCTGACATGGCTGTTGGCTCGCTGTTCAACCTGTGGCTTGGATCCTAGCTTCTCTGAGACTGCCCAACTTCTATTAATGCGGACAGGCAGGGCACAATGTACAAGTACTTACGTCTTCTGAGCCTCCATTTTGTCATGAGTGAGGTGAGAATCATGAGAAAGCCAGCCCCTCCTGAATCATTTATTCAAGAAATGGATAAGGAGCACCGCTTACTGTGGCAGGGACTAGGAATGCAAAAACAAACAAAACTAGGCACAAAGAAAATAGGTCAGAGTCCCTCACTGAGGGAGAGGACATGAGGATGAATGTCAGCTAAGAAACGCACAAGGGCACTTGCAATGCACAACCTAACATTTGTGAAGTCGTACTGCAACCGAGCTTCAAATGCTTTGCGAGAGCAGTTGTAGTGAAAAGATACACCCCTTCAATCGGCCCAGAGTCTATCATTGCCAAAGAAACCTCTTCTTCACCAGTAACAGTCACGTGGGAAAATGTGAGACTGGCATGATGCACTGTTTTTGCCAAAACTGGAATGAGTGGGTCTGGGTGGTTTAGGCCTTTCTGAAAGTCGCTAGTTCCACAAATCCTCTTGCATCCGAATCCCGTGGTGGACTCGGTAAAACAGAATTGGAAGAGCCCAGTCCAGAGTTTCTGAATCAGTGTTGACGCTTTGACAACTGATGCCTTTGCTCTGGGAATGGGGACTGCACTTTCAGAATCCCTGATGTGGGCTAATGTATAAAGAAATACAATTTAAAAAACAAAACCAAAAAAGACAAGGCAACCAGACCTGAGTAACAGGATCCATTTCTGATGCAACTGATCGCAGAACAATTTCCATCTCAGCTGCTCTCATAGATTTCCATGTGCAGCAGGTCCTGGGCTAGGTTGGGGGTGAAGGGTGGCATACATAGACAGAGCAAGATCAGGGGAAAATGGGCTTCTGTGCTCTTGGGGCCCGAAGACCTTTAAAATCGGCCCTCTGAAACCCCACCCTGGCTTCCTTCTCCCACCTGGGCCTCTTCCCCTCAGTGACCTCATTTTCCTGAGGCCAGCCAGCATCCCAAACGACAGACCACAGCCACTGCCTGGTTCTGACTGGAGCCCAAGGGGAGGGGCTGTCAATTGGCTTTCAGTCTTTGGGAACTCACATTGCATGCCCAATCTCCTCCACGGACCTGGCCTCCCTCCTGGTTTCCCTTCATTTACACCCTACTCCAGTGACATACCCTGCAGGCCAGCCTTCTGGGATCCCACCCACCAGGGACAGAGAGGGCTCTCAGAACACTGAGGCTCTACCCAGGCAGGACCCCCAGGGAGTGATGATCTTTTGTCACTAAAACTCATGCTGCTGGAAATATACTGGTGCAACTTCATGTCCCACAGTTTTGTGTCTATTAGTGGGACAAACCCCTGGAAATCTGTGAAAAAGATGTTCCCTGAGTCTATTGTGTGCCAGGTTGGAAGTGGTGGGCCAGGCCTGCTCCCTGTCCTCAAGAAGCTCAGAGACCAGCAGGGGAGACGGACAGGTCACCAGGCAGAGACAGCCCTGAGTGCATGGGGCTGGGATGGGGAATGAAAGGGTGCTTCGCCTCCAGGGAGAAACATTACCCACCAAAAGGGAGTAATGCCCATCGATTCCCTGCATTTCTGACTGGAGGCCACTGCACCTCATGCATGGCGCCAGGCACAAGATTTGACATGACAGGATGCTCAGTGAACATTGTGGGAAGGAGCAACTAGGCCTTCAGTTCTGGCACTGAGATTGGAATGCCAGGCAGGGCCCTGGGATTGTTTTCTCAGCGGCGTGTCTTCTGCCTTGCTGTGTGAACTTGGGCCAATCAGGTCTCTTTCTGGCCTTTCTTCCCACATCAATGACATGGAAGTTGCCAAGGTTGTGAGAGGTTAGGTTGGTGGGTAAGGGTGTGGGATGTGGGTCAAACATGGGTTTTCATCCTGAATACTCACTCCTGGCTCTGTGGGCTCCAATGGCTGGCCTAAACACACCCTGTCTTGGATTGCTCCTGTGTAAAATGAGGCTGATCATAAGAGCAACACCTGGGTTTGGGGGTTGTGGCCAGTAATCAATATGTAAAGAAGTATCAAGTGCTTAGAACAGAGACTGGAGCACAGTCAAGTTGAGAATCATGTAAGTTCTACGTTCCATCTCAAAACGCAATTTAACTTTCATCCCTGGAGCTTTGTATTCATTACTAGACCTGGGACAGTCTTCCCCTATAATTTACCTCCTCTTATGGTTCCTGTTCAGCCTTCACCCCGAGAGGCCTTCCCTGATCCACCATCTAAGGGAGCAAAACCCTGTCCATGTTTCTTCCATTCCTGAGATTCATTTCCATCTATATTAATTTTGCTTGACTTTATTTACCACTTTACCATACATGCTTGTGCTGTGTCTCCTCTAATAGGATCCAAGTGGCCCAAAGAGAAGAGTAAATGCATGCACACTTTTTATATGTATGTGAGATAGTACATCTATTATGAAAAATAATATAAAGATATCTCAAACCATTAAAATAATTCTATATGATTGAGCAATCCTGCTACTCTGTACATATATCCAAAGGAAATGAAATTAGTGTGTAGAAATACATTGGCACTCCTGTTTGTTGCAGCACTACTAATAAGCACCAAGAAGTGGAAAAAATACCTAAGTGTCCAGGAATGGATAAATGGCCAAAGAAAATATGGTACATTTTAATTCTTTTAAAATCATTTATTGGAATTTCCAATATTGTTTACTATATTATTTTTTCAAATTTCTCTGCTTCTGCAGCTGAAGAGCCTACTTGTTTACAACTCTAGTTTTTATTCTTAACACACAAATGTATCACTAAAAAGAACACAAATGTAGCAAGAATACTTAAACTAATTTTATCTATATTTAATTAAAAAAAATCCCATTTCTCAATCTGTCCCACAGTATATTAGGACATGTTCATTCCACCTGGTTTCTAAATGAAGTTTCCCTAAACTCTCTGTAGCAGTTGTACATTCATTATTTAAAATGTATTGTTAGAACTGCATGCAGTCAAATGTAAAATCCCTTTGGCTTGTAGCTCTACTCTTATCAAGCCCTCTTTGACATCAGACTTAAGTGATGTCATAGAGTTAAATGTCCTCTCAACAAAAGCAATTGAGCACATATTTTGCTTACTAGTGATAGGGTTTAGATTCATAAGAATTGCTTTGTGGAGTTCCAAAAATGTCCATCCACTATGTTCCCCTATATATTTGTTTTGTCAGCCAATGTGGTTCTATAAATACAAAGACTGTCTATGTGTAAATAACTGTCATTTCTAAACACTCTAAAATTTATTGGATACCATTATGTGTTGAATTCTGTTTATTGGGAAAATGCTTTTAAAATGCAGAAATTATTTAAACTTCTGAATTTGAATTTGGGTTCCAAATGCAATTATTAATGAAACTGAAAATATCCTTTTCAACTCGGCTATAATTTGTAATTATTTTTCTTTATTTTTGAAGTAGGCTTATTTCCAAATAAAAGTTATTTTTTTCCTCAAATTTTTGTTGCAACATTCAATATTGAAGAACTCAGGTACAGTCAATTGATCCTCTCTTAGTTTTGACAACAATTCCTTCCCTGACCAACTACTAGCCAGGTTCCTCTGAGGCCTGTTCCTAACTAGGCCTAAAACTTGGCTTACAGTGACTTGAATAAACACTAGCACATTTTCTCATACTTCTGGAATGACTCTAACTCCTCCCCACACTGTTTTTTTCAGTTCTTTTGTATTGAACCCAGTGCCTCACATGTGCTAAAGCAAACACTCTGCCACTGAGCTAGAGCCCTAGACCCCTCCCCACCCCTGAAAGTGACATCTTGAGAAACCTCAGATGTGCCAAAAAATATACTTTTACTTTCAGCCAATACTTTAAGATAGGTTCCCTGAATCCCAGTCTTTGTGAGAGGATAGGAGCCTACCCTTAAATAAGTATTAGTTAGTAAACCCAGATGAACTTAACATGGACAAGCCTCCCATTCCTGCTGTTGTAATTTTTTCACTTCTCTCACTCTGCTCAAGTTCCTCTTGTTCCCCCTCCTCATTCCTTCATTATAAAATGTTTGGTCATCTCTATACAAATCAAAGTTGTGTTCAATTCATGTTGGACCTTCTTACCTATTGCAATAGTATTACTGATTAATGTCTGTCCTTACTAATTTAACTAGTCTCTCTTTTTTTTTTATCTTTGACAGATTCCTTATAGCCTCTTCAAAGATCTCCAGTTTTGGAGGAAAAGCATAAAAATTTCTTTTTTTACTGGAATCATTTTCTTCTTTCTTTTCTTCAATATATTTTAAAATAGGAGAACATTATTCTTGTCTCACACTTTGAAAATATAATTGCATGACTGGCCAACATTTTAGCATTTTTTCTATGACTTGGAAAAATTACAGCCATCTTCTGGGAACATGTGTAAGGAGGCTATTGACTTCCATTTCTGTCCAGTCAAAAATCTCATTAAGTCATGGGCACAATGGCACACACCTGTAATCCCAGTGGCTCAGGGATGCTGAGGCAGAAGAACTGTGAGTTCAAAGCCAACCTCAGCAACTCAGCAAGACCCTGTCTCTAAATAAAATATAAAAAAGGACTAGGGATGTTGCTCAGTGGTTAAGCACCCCTGGATTCAATCCTGGTACCAAAAACAAAGAAATAAAAAACAAATAAACAAACTCATTAAGCATGACTCCATGTTTTGAGAAAATTAGAACTGTGACCACAGCCCTTCATTATGAAGGCTCTGATATCACAAATAAGCAAATCACTCACATCTTATAGTGCTGTGTTTAAGGTATGCATATTTGGTAAGCAGGATATTTTCACTTTTTTGTGTGTGTGACACTGGGGGTTGAACCCAGGGCCTTGCACATGTTAGGAAAGCACTCTACCAACTGTGCTATATCCAGCCCCTCGTTTTCCTTTTAAAGAAGCTTGTAGATTGAGGAGACTTTACACTGCCTTTCACATATACAGACATCTGAACAAAGTCTGATTTGTATTTGGATAAATTTGAGACAGTTCCCAGTGATAGTAGTGTTTTGGAGATCTCTAGATGACTTTAGTTATAGTGGACAGGATCAGTTATAGTGGACAGGATATGTGATCTCTTGGGACAAGAAATTCAGTAGGAATGAGGGGTGTGTGTGTGTGTGTGTGTCTATGTCATTTTCAGATCAAAGTAAATGACTCGCAGAGGCCAGGTCATCATGTGCCTTGTAGTTAAGGGTAATGAATTTGGTTGTTTTTGTAGATGTAGTGAAAGGCCCCTGGAACGTTTTTAGCATTTGAATGGCATGACAATGTTTAAAATGCTTCACACTTGCAATTGAATAAGAGATAGACTGCAAAGCCTCAGCAGTGGAATAAGTAAAACTGTATATGAGACTATTGCAGATGAGAAATGAAGATGCCTAAGGATGACAAGGGTGGTTCAGAAGAAGTAAAGAGAAATAGATAATTTTGTAACATATTTAGGAATTAGACATACTAAACTTGCCGCTGAATTGGATATAGGAATCAAGGATAGGAAATAGGTTTTTAGCCTGAGCAACTGACTAGATAATGGTACCATTTATTGAGATGCAGAAAGAAACTAATTTGGAGAGAAAAGTCCAGGGTTATATTATGGGCGTGCTCAATAGACAAAGCCTGTCAATTGTTATGGGAAAATGGTGAGCAGTCAATTAGGAGGCTATTACAAATCAGGAAGATCATTAGTCAGTCAGGGATAGACACATGGATATTAGAATTATCTGTGCATATTTGATATTTAAATCATGGGACAAGTATGTTCATCTAGTGAGAGAGGGTAGAGTCAGTAGAGGAGAGGATCTAATATCATGCTTGAGGAGAGTTTTCTAAACTGCATTTGATCATCAACATTTCCAAATATTGATAATCATTTAACTCTTCAAAGCAATCTCTACATCTATCAATAAGTCAATCAGTAAATCCACTGCAGATATTTTGAGCTCACAGTGTGTTGCAGAAAGTTAGGTGGTGGAAATATAGAAAATAAAGAAACAAACAGAATCCCTGTCTTCTTGAAGCCCTGTGTATACTGTGGCATTAGGGTAGGTGGAGACTGACAAACAAAGGGAGGGGACAGTTACATTCCAACAGTATCACAGGTGCTACAGTGGAGGTAAATACAAAGTGCTGCTGGGTCCTGGAAGAAAAAGTGCCTAACTGTGACACTGGAGTTCATTAGAGTTCATTTCTGGGGCCATTTTAGAATTTTAGGAAAAATCTCTTAAGAACAGTGCCTTGGAATCAATATTTTCTAAAAAGCTTCCAAGAGGCTTCTGATAAACAACCACTTTGAGACTCTAAAATCTAGTACAGTGATTTTCAAAATGTGGTTTCTGGATCACCTACATCAGAGTCATGTTGGAGCTTCTTATAAATGCAGATTCTCAGGCCATTCCTAAATCTGCTGAAGCAAAGTTTCTAGGACTGTGGTCCAACAAATTCTAACTTATTTATTATTTAATTGATCATAATTGTATATACTTATTGTGTGCCAATGATGGTTTGATACATGTGTACATTGTGGAATGGTTATACATTTGTGTAAAGTGTGATGTATCACTCAAGTATTATAGATATTAGAAAATAAGATTAGAATAAAAGAACTTGTGTTTGTACACTTCATGACTATTAGACGATTGTGAGTATTTAGCAAACTGCCACCACTGAAAGGGGTGTAGTCTGTGAATTTATTATTGTTCAATAAAATCTGATGTTGTGGAAAGACACAACTGTGTTTGGTTTATGTTAATGGAATAGTTCACTTACAATAGTCACTAATCCCATTCACGAGGGTTTTGTCTTGATACAATATCATCTACCAAAGATCTCACTTCTTAACACCATTACTTTGGGACTTGGAATCTCAGCATACCACTTTGAAAAGACATAAAACCTCAGTGTATTTCACCAATTCAAAACCACAGTATCACCTCACATATGTATGACATAAAAAATATAAACAGAAAAATCAGTGTTGGATAAAAACAGAAAGAGAAAATAGTGTTTGGAGCAGATATGAAGACACTGAAAACATTTATGCTCTGTTAAACAGAATGTAAAATGCCGCAGCTTCTATGGAAAACAGGATGTAGCTACCTCAAAAAAATTAAAAGTAGAACTACAGTACGATCCAGAAACCCCACTACTAAGTACATAAACACAAGAATTGAAAAAGGACCTCAAAGATAGGTTGTTTAAAGCAGAAAGACTAAGAAAGTCAGCCACATGAATTCAGGAGAATGAACTGAGAGCAAAGGCACGGAATAAGTAGGAATGCAGAGTCAAGTCATAGAGCTGTCAAAGTACAGGAACTTAGTCTAGGCCTGGACTGATGGCAATTTTAGAATATCAACTTGGAGTGTCAGCCTGAGGTGTCAGCTTATAGTGGGTTGTATGTGGTCATCACAGGCAGGAGAAATGGTGCTGTGCTGAATGAAATCTAAGAACAAAGACTCATTGCTGTAATGATTTTCCTGGACAAAGTTTATGACAAAGGACCAAGCGATGGGTCAGGGTGCCATTATGTCCAGTCTCAGGGTGTTTCTCTTTTCATGGGCATCAAATAAGGGAGTCACTTCATTCCATGGTCTAGTGTGTTCAACCAGCTCACTGGCCTGGTTTTTACAATATGAGTTTGATATGCCTATGCATTCACATGCTTCTGATCAATTTGATAAGTTCACAGGTGATCATTTTTATTATCATGTTTTATTTGTCAGTTTGTATCTCATGATTATGCTAGGTTAACCATAGATAGTGGTCGTTTCCTTATACGAACATGGTATAGAGTCATTCTACCTCAGCACTTAAACTCAAAAGAAAGAAGCTTATGGCAAACTACTGCTTCATAAAATGGAGTAACATAGGCACTGTCTGAGAACTATTGCTCTGTATACTATGGAATAACTATGAGCAGGGCACTGCCACAGTGACCTTATTTTAAAAAGGCCCCAGAGACAGATCCTTCACCCCTTCCAGAAACTCTGTGAGATTACAGTGAAAAGATGACTTGAGGAAGCAGGTTCTCATAAGAAACAAAATTTACTGGTTTCTACATCTTAACCTTCCTTGACTCCAGAATTGTGTTAAATAATTTCCACTGTTTACAAGCCAACTGATTTGGGTATTTGGTTATAGTAACCTTAATGGACCAAGACATTAGTGTTTCCCTGATAATTAGTGACATTGAGCATTTTTTTCAGTGTGCTTATTGGCTATTTGTTACATCCTTTGCCCATTTTAAAGTCATGTTAATTGTTGTTCTTGTTATTCAGGAGCAATTCTTTGCATACGTGGATATAAACTCCTTATCAGGTATTTCCAAATGTTTTCTCTTTTTTCATAGTTTGCCTTTTCATTCTGTTGATCATATCTTTTGATGAAAAGAAGCTTTAAGTTCAATGTATTTCGTGTATCTACCTGTGGTTTCATTTCTTGTGCTTTGAGTGTCATATCCAAAAAATCATTATTAAATCCAATGTCATGAAGATTTTTCCATATGAATTTTCTCTATGATTTTATAAAGCCAGATCTTACATTTAGATCTTTAATCCATTTTGAGTTAATTTTTGCATATGGTGTAAGGCAAGGTTCCAATTTAATTCTTTACCAATCTCTACTGAGATTCAAGTTTGAAAGCATTTAAAATTAGTTCATATTTTTCATAGTCAGAAAAGTGTAATCTAGATAATCAAGTCAATAGTGTGACTGAATAGTCTTTTGCTAGTACTTCTTCAGAATAAAGAGATCAAATTATTTGTTCACACACAGTATTTGAAGATATTAGGCATGTGACTTGTGAATCTCATCCATTTAAAACAGAAGACAGGAAGAGAGAATAGATTATCCAGGAAATATCTGTAGGAAAACCTCTTGTTTAGTGGAATGAAACTCCAAGACATGAATGGGATATCAATAAGGTTGTAAAGGGTGTTAAAAGTTAGACAAATAGAAATACTGCAAGTTCTCTGAAAAAGAAAAGTAAGAGGAGATGAAAAGGATGTTGTACTGCTTAAATTCTTTAGGCAGGAAAATTGTAAAACTACTAGAAAAAAGGGTGATTCTGAGAGTGGAGACTTGGGCCCAGAGTGTGCGTCCAAGAGACATAAAAGATTACTTTTAGGTTTTGAAATTGCCTGAGGCTATTGACATTTTTTCTTCCTTCCATTTTATTGCTTTTGGAATGCAAATTCTCATATTTATTTTTCTATGCCTGTCTTACTATTGTATTTTGTGCATATGTAATATTTGTTAAATGCACAGGTCCAGAGATAGAAATTTTGCCTGAAGATGGATCATATCCAGAGTCTCATTCCTATATGATTTAAGTGATGACATATGGGACTTTGGGCTAATGATATTTAGGTGAGTAGATAGACTTGATACTGTAATGGGATACGACTTTTGGGATATGTTATTATGGGCTTACTGTATTTGCATGAGGATAGATATGAATCTTTGGGGGCCAGAAAGTGGACTGTGGTAGATTAAGTAATGGTTCCCCCCAAAATATCCTGCTCCTAATCCCTGGAACCTGTGAATGTCATCTCATATGGTAAAAATTACTTTATAGATGTGATTAAATGAAGGATATTTACATTGAGTTTTTAAAAAAATTCCCATTGGGCTCTGAATGTAATTGTAAGAGTTATTTTTAGTGGAAGGCAAAGAGATATTTCTGTACAGAAGGAGACATTGTGACAACTGAAAAAAAAATGCTGCAGTGTTAGCTTTGAAGATGGAAAGGGGTCCGCAAGTCATGAAATGCAGGGATTCCTTTCTAGAAAGTGGATAGACAAGGAAACAGGTTCTTTGCTTGAAACTTTGTAGGCAGCAGGTCGTGCACTACAGACACTTTGAATCACTTTTAGGATGAAATTGATTTTAGGATTTCTGTCCTCTAGACCTATAAAAGAATGGTATTTTGAATTTTTTTTAAAATCCAAGACTGTAGTACATTCACAGAAGCTATAGGAAATTAATACAGACAACTATACTAGCTTATTGCAATGAATACAAAATTTTCTTATTATTAAAAAATTCTCCTCCCCCACCCCCATTATGTATCCTCAACCACTTATCAGAGAAATCATTCAGCCTTTGGTTTTTTGGGATTGGCTTATTTCACTTAGCATGATATTCTCCAGCTCCATGGATTGTGTAGACTGAAATGAGGGATGGGGAGGGGTCAGGGAAGGAAAGATAATAGAATGAGACAAACATCATTACCTTATATACATGTATGAATACGCAAATGGTAAGATTCTACTTCATGTACAACTGGAAAAATGATAATTGTACTCCGTTTGTGTACAATGAATCAATAAATAAATAATTTAAAAACTTCTCTGAAAGATTTTAAATATTAGAAATATGTATTCCTTGAGTGAGTTTTATAACTCACAGTAAAATCACCAAGGCTTTATAGGAATAGTTTTGAGTATGCATTCATTTTCTTTTAAGGTTATAGGGTTACTCAGTTTTTCTCTCTCTTCAGTTTCAATGAAGTGTAATTTTCACAGAAACATATACTTTTGATCCAAATATAGCTTAATAGATTTTCTCATTCTTAATTATATCTACACTTATAACAACTTTTATTTTGGTTTGGGTCACTCTTGTCAGTGATTTTTCAGTTCTATTGATCTTTTTGATGAATCAGTTCTGGCATTTTTATCTTCTATAATTGTAAAATCATATTCTAACCTACCTATTTCTGTACTTTATTCTGTTCATTTTACCTTATTTGAAATGCTTTTTATTCTTTTTAGCTTATTACATTGGATGCTTAGCTCATCAGGGTTGAGTCTTCCATTCCATTGTCACATTTGAGGATATTAATTTAACAATAACATCAATATTCCACATTTTTATATGTAGCAACTTTGTTATATTTCAGTTGAAAATATTTTATTATTTTTGAATCATTGTTTATTTTTTAGACTGTGTATTTATATTTCCAAGTATGGATTTTTAGTTTATATTTCTGCAGTTGATTTATTTCTAAATTCTTATAGTGACCAGAATTGTGGTCTTTCTGAAAATAATTTTTAAATATTTGTTAAAACATGCTTATGGCCTAGTAAGGAGTGAGTTTTCTCAACTGCTCTATATGTGCTTAAAAAGAATGTTTACTTCCAAATTGTTGAGTTTAGATTTTATATATGCATAGTTAGGCTAAGGCATTTTTATGATGTTTAAATTTTCTATAATCCATATTTATTTTTCTTCTGTTGCATACGCTTGTCTTTTTGTTTTGCTGATTCTATCATTTTTGCTTTACATATTTTAGCATGCACATGTAATTTTAGAATACTAGTCATGAATAGAAATTTTATCATTATATAACACTTCTCTCTATTTCTAGAAATATTTTCTTTTAAATTTTATTTTGTATTGTATTAATAGAGGAAGACAATTTGGAGTCAATTTTGCTCTTTAATATTCCTTTTTTCTAAACTTGAACTTTATGCATGCTAAAATTTTAGATTTGTCCTTTAGAAATAGATACAGATGAATTGTTCCTTTTTATAAAACCAATCAAACAGGCATGTCACTTAATTAGAATTCAGTCCATTATTTTCATTGATTATTGGTATTGAGATTTGTTTCTTCCATTTTTTATTGTGTGCTATTTGTTTTCATTCCTTCCATTTCTTTTCCATTTTAGCCTTTTACTTTTAAAATTGAGTTTTCTTTCCTATTTTATCTTTTTTTAACTGAAAACATTTTATTTGTTCTTTTTAGATATACATGACAGTAGAATGTATTTTGACATATTATACATACATGGAGTATAACTTCCCATTCTTGTGGTTGTACATGATGTGGAGTTACACTTGTCATGTATTCATATATAAGGATAGGAAAGTTATGTCCAACTCATTCTACAGTCTTTCCTATTCCCATCCCCACTTCCTTCCCTTCATTCCCCTTTGTCTAATCACATGAACTTCTATCCCTCCCACTTTATTATGTGTTAGAATGTGCATATCAGAGAGAACATTCAGCTTTTGGTTTTGGGGGATTGGCTTATTTCACTTAGCGTAATAGTCTCTAGTTCCATCCATTTACTGGCAAATGCTATAATTTCATTCTTCTTTACCACCGAGTAATATGCCCATGTATATGCACCACATTTTCTTTATCCATTCATCAGTTCAAGGGTACCTAGGTTGGTTCCATAGCTTAGCTATTGTGAATTGAGCTGCTATAAACATTGATGTGGTTGCACCATTATAGTATGCTGATTTTAAGTTCTTTGGATATATGCCAAGGAGTGGGATAACTTGGTCAAGTGGTTCTATTCCAAGTTTTCTGTGGAATCCCCATACTGCTTTCCAGAGTGGTTGCACCAATTTGTAGTCCCTCCCAGCAATTTATGAGTGTACCTTTTCCCCCACATTTCCGCCAATATGTATTATTAACAATATGTATTATTGTTGATAGTTGCCATTCTGACTGGAGTGAGATGAAATCTCAGTGTAGTTTTAATTTGCATTGCCCTAATTGCTAGTGATGTTGAATGTTTTTAAATATATTCGTTGAATGATATTTCTTCTTCTGTGAAGTGCCTATTCAGATTCTTTTCCCATTTATTTTTTGGGTTATTTGTTTTTTGAGTTCTTTATATATCATGGAGATTAGAGCTATGCCTGAGGTGCAGAAGGCAAAGATTTTCTCCACTCTGTAGGCTCTCTCTTCACATTCCTGACCATTTTATCTTTTCTTCTATTAGTTCTGATGTTTTCCAATACGTTCATATATTTTTAATAGTCACTTTTAAAATCTTAGCATGTACAGTTCATAAATTTAATATCTTTACATAATATCAGCATCTTTAAAGTGTTTCTCCTGGCCTATGCTATTGTTGTCTAATATATTATCTCTATGTATTTAGCTCTACAAACTAGACAGTTTCTTTCACTGTTTGTGCTTCCATTTACAAAGCTTGTTTAGCTGTTCCCATTTTCTTTGTCTATGACTCTTCCTTTCATGTCAGAACTGATTTTTGAGATTCTTTTCTTGCTTTCTGAACTATGTTCTTCAGATATGCTTCAGTGACGCGATCTTGACTCTCCAATTTTTTATCTGTAATGAATATTTCACTCTTTTGAAATGAAGTTTTGCTAAATACTAGGTTGGCAGTACTTTCCTTTATAACTTTGAAGCTGTCAATCTGTCTTCTGGCTTTTAATATTGATACTGAGGTGTCATCCAAGAGGTTAATTTCAATTCTTTCATATTTTATTGCTCGTAGTCTCTTGTTTCTTATGGCATATCTTTGTTCTTGAAGTTATACAGCTTTACCATTACATGTTGAAGTGTGAATTTATTATTATTTTTATTCTGATTTTTTTTCTATGGTACTGGGGATGGAACTCAGGGCCATGCATACTAGGCAAGCACTGTACCACTGAACTATATGCATAGCCCATGAATTTAATTATATGCATTCTATGTGGAATTCACTAGAATTGCTGAACATGAAGGTTTATTTCACCTCAAAATTCTGAAATATTCTCAGGCATTTTATCTTCAATATTTCTTCTTTCTTATACAACTAAATGTGTATTCAACCTGCTTACCCTATTTTCCATTATCTTTCTGTTTCTCCTTTGTACCTTCAATTTCTTAATTTCTCTGAATATCATTCTTGGTAATTTATTCAAATATGTTTTCCTATCTCACTAAAGAAATGGTCATAATTATATCACAGCCTAAATGTGTTAGGTAGTAGAAAATGGTAAGAAGAACCTACTCAATCATGACAGTCACTCTTTTTAATCCTCTTTCAAGTTTTCAATTCCGATTTATACAGACATATGTTATTTTTTAGTATAAATATGCTCCTATGGTAATTAGGGCATAATTATGCTAGAATATTTATCTTTTATTTGAAATTCAGTTTAACCAAGCATCATGTATTTAATCTGGCAACCTGAGTAGGAAGTCAGTTTTGACCATTGAGAATTAGACATCAAAGTTATCTTTGTGATGAATTAACTTCCTCTCCAATGCTAATTGTGATGAGCATATACTACAAATCCAAAGTTAGGACATATGATCTGCCCAGAGTTGTGCAATTTCTGAACATAAGAGACAAACTAATGAAATTTGCAGGTGATTTTCTACTCTGTGTATTCAGGGGGAAAAAACTGAATATTGGAATTTTCCTAAATATCCAGGTCATAAATTATCAATTACTAAGTATAGGACAATTCTAGTTATTAAAAAGTCATATAAAATAATTTCTTCTTTAGAAGAAGTATCACTTATTTTGGAGAATCATCCTTGTAGTTACAGATGCTTTTGTTTTTTTCCTGTCCCAGGTGTGTGTGTGGTAGGGGTACATGTATGCACATGCACACACTGCATGTGTGTATCTGTCTTTAAAATATTTAACATATTTATCCCTTGACATATTTTTAAGTGCATAATAGGGCATTGTCATCTATAGACATGATATTGTACAGTAGATCTTACATACCTGACATTATATAGCTGGTGAACAGTAATCCCCCCATTTTAATGATACAACTGTCTATCCTTTCCATTTCTAAGTGTAGTAAAATCATGCAGCCAGATGTGGAAAATCAGATGCAATTATTGTAACCCAAGTGATCCAACTGAAACCCCAATTAGCATGATACTGTAAAGTACAAATATTCACATTTCATAGTCTTAACCTTGGAAACTTTAACATAATGTTAGTCTCATTTAAAGTAATAAAACTAAATTTAATAAACTATAAACAAAATAGGAATTCATACTTATGAAATTGATAAAAAAGTATGAATTTAATAAATACATATAAAATACTAATATTATTAATATGGGATAGAAGGAAAGATTATGATGTGTAAGCACTATTTTTCTATCACTTTAGTTTAACTCACTTAATATAAACATTTTGCCTTAATTAGCATTAATGGAAATAATGGCATGCATTCTACGAAGAAATCTTTGTAAGTTATAAACAACAAACTTCTTATGAATTATTATGTTTAACCATTTATTATCTTCTGAATATAGATGGTATATTTTAATTCTAAAATTGAAATGGATAGGAAGACTGAAGCCTTAATGCATCATATTATATCTAGTACTTGGAGAATAAGTGGTTAGTTAATATATAGGCTGACTTTAATTAATAAAGTAATTGTAATAGTCATTTTGTAAAGCTGTTTTGAAAAAGAAAATGCATTTTCCAAATTAAATATAAATAATGTTTCATAAGTCAACCCACACAAGTTTGTAACCTTAGGGTTTCAGGTAAGGCAGACTTGTAGTTTTAGGAGATGGAAAAAAGGAAACAATTTGAACTAATTTATGCTAAAACCATCTTTGTTAAAAAAAAGCTTTAAATGAACTGACACTTCTGAAAAGAAATACAAATAATAGCAGAAAGATCAGAAGAGTAGAGGGAAGGGAATAGGGGGAGGGAGGAGCAAAGGGAAAGGGGAAGTACTGGGGACTGAGTGAGAGCAAATTATATTCTATGCTTTTATACTTACATCAAAATGAATCCCAATGTAATGTATAACTAACAAGAAACATAAAACATAGCAAAAATTCTGAAATTTGTTTAAAAACATTAACCTATACACCCTAAGTAGCTCAACAATTTCCAATTAGCATAAAAACATAGATTCACAGCTGGGCACATCGTAGTCAAACTGTCAAAACACGAAGGCTGGGAAGGGCATGTGGAAGAGCATGTACAAAGGCAGGTTGTATTTAATCAGTGCACACTGAAAATATGTCTGGAAACACAACACTGAACTTCATTCACACATACAGTGAGTACATGTTTAAAAATGAGATGAAAAGAACAAAGGCAAAGAAAAATCTTGGAAGCAGCAAAGAGAAGTGACTCATACAAAGTGTTCTCAATAAGATAATAGCTGACTTATCAGAAACTATGGAGACCAGATGGCATTGAAATGACATATTCAAAAAGATAAAAGAAACAGGTCATGAACAAAGAAATTGTTCAAAAATGATTAGTACATTATCATTAATTAGTACATTATCTGATAAACATAAATTGAGATAATATGTCATTAACAGATCTTCACTGTAAGAAATATGTGAGGGCTGAACACAGTGGCACACGCCTGTAATCCCAGCTATTCAGGAGGCTGAGGAAAGAAGATTGTAGGTTTGTGGTCACCTTGGGTGACATTGCAAGACCTTATCTCTTAAAAATAAAATAAAATAAATAATGAATACAAAAGGTAGTTCTTCATGTTGAAGTGAAATTAAATAGGCATTTATTGATTCACAAGAATAAATTTTTTTAAAAAAATTGTTTTAGTTGTCAATGGATCTTGTATTATTTATTTATATGCCATGCTGAGGCTTGAACCTAGGGCCTCACACATGCCAGACAAGTAAGTGCTCTCCCACTGAGCTACATCTCCAGTCCCATGAATAAATATCGAATAAGGAAAAGCACATACATAGATAAACATAAAAGACACTACGAATGTACTCTGTTTTTAATGTTTTCCTCCTAATTTAAAAGAGAGTTACATGAAGGACTGGAATAGCAGCCCAAGAGGTTGCCATGGCTACAGAGCTGCTGACGTGGAACCCTGCAGTGCCTCGCTAAGTACAAAGTGGTTTCAAATCAAAACCCTGTTGAGGATCAACGTATACTATGGCACTCTGACCGAATATGTGTCATCACGTTGACTGAATCTCATTCAGTTCTTCAAAGGGGAAGAACAATTAAAAGTATATCCTATCAATCGGTACCATCTGTAGCAGACATCAGAGCAAGGTCCCTTGAAAATTACAGCACTGGGCACAGTTCTTAACAGAATTTGCACCTCTGTGTAAGATTTACTGCTCAGATGGAGAGGAATATACCATACTTAACTGTCTTAGAAGACGGTTGATGGAAGTGAATGAAAACATTCTCCATAAGCCATCTAATTCTTCAAGAAAAGCCATCCACTGAACGTTACATTGCAGAGGTGTTGCCCAAATTGGAAGAAAGCAAAAGCATAACAGAGCTGGGCGTGGTGGCTCATGCCTATAATTCCAGCAGATTAGGAGACTGAGGCAGGAGGATCACAAATTCAAAGCCAGTTTTAGTAACTAAGCAGGGTCCTAAGCAATTTAGTGAAACCTTGTCTCAAAATAAAATAAAAAGGGCTGGAGATGTGGTTCAGTGGTTAAGCACCCCTGAGTTCAAGCTTCAGGACCCCCTCCCCCGCAAAAAAAAAAAAGAATAAGAGAAGAGCTACTGAAACAAAAATAATACTAGGCATAAAATCTACATGGAACCAGAAGACTTGAAAAATACTGTAAACAAAGTAGATATAATATGCATCTATTGAGCAATCCATAAACCACTGAGAAATAAACATTATCTCAACGATTAATGGAAGTCATAAAAAAGCCTCAATAAGTTAAAAGATTGAAATCATTCAAAACATCTTCCCCAACCAATTAAATTAGAAATCAATAACAAGAAAGTTTGAGAAATTCACAAATATATGCAAAGTATAGAACAAAATCCTAAAATTATGGATCAAACATAAATAAAAAAAGAAATTAGAAATTACTTTTATAAATGAAAAGGAAAACACTGTGTACCCAAATTTGTGGAATGCTGCTAGGGCAGTGCTTAGAGGGAAATTCAAGTGGGAAAGATCAGCATTTCAAAACAAATAAAATCACAGATCATTAACTTAACCTTCCACCTTAAGAAACTGGGAAAGGAGTGAGGTGAAATCTCATTGTAGTTTTGATTTGCATTTCCCTGATTGCTAAAGATGTGCAACAATCTCATTCTCACTAGCCATATAGCTAGCATCTACCATATTACACCATACAGGTCCACACTGTTCTATAACTGGAAGCTCACATTCTAGAGAGGCCTTAAGGCGGCTCAAGACAATACACTGTATCTCCTTATGGAGAAGTCAACTCTAGTGAGAGATCAGGGATTCTATGGACATCTAGTTAAAAATACGAATGTTAAATTTCAGGGCTTCATAAAAGCAGTGTTTGTGCACTATTATGCCTTTATTAAGGCTATCTTTGTTAATATTGATATAAGTATACAATCTATGAAATTTATGAACTAAAATTTAATTCTGATTTTTCATTAAGCTTTTAATTTCAAATATCTTATTTATCAATTTAATATAGCCACTTTCAAGGAGATATTTAAAAGTTTGTTAAGTACCTTTACATATTTTAAAATGAATTTTAAAATTTAATATACTGAGTCTCTTTTTAATACTTCGATTTTCTCACAATCCAAAATTTTCCACAAACTTAGGTTACACAGCAAAATATTCATATAAATATGGTATTTCTTAAGTTCTCCTAAATAGTCTAATATTCTCTATGTTTAGCAGAATTCTCACGTCTAGTCATTTATTAAACTAACATTTAAAATTAGTATCAACTTAATCCTCTAAAATGACAAATCCTACTGTGAATCTTTAAATTCCAAATACATACAGGTTATCCCAAAACTGAATGAACAATTTTAAGACCATGGATACAATTTAGTTCATCATATCTATATCATTTCTAATATTTTTTTGCAATTGAAATTAACTTGTTCATTAAGAAAGGAGTCCAAGTATACTAGTAATTTGGAATTTTCATCTTAGACCCTTGAGATTGAGCATTAGAGTTTGAGGTTTTGATGCAAGATACAAAGCTGCAGAAATCCCAGGTGATTCATCACATGACCTGTTGCCATGGTGATTCCTCTTTAACATTCCATTTCTTAGGGGGTTGTTTTCATAGCCCACATTTCCTAATTTAAATGTTACATCTAATTATTTTGTAGACTTTTCAACTATATCGCTCCATTAGGTATATGAAATTCCCATAGCATCACCACACCCACTACTGAATTCATTTTCTGTTTGATTGTATTTTGACTTAATTTCATAAACTATATTATTTTATAATTGTAGAATATCTACAAGATTCCTGTCTATACCAAGGTTTTTAAGGGTGTTTTAATGACAAAAAGGAAAGAACGGTATGTTTAAAAATT
Organism: Glaucomys volans; assembly: GCA_020662805.1. NCBI lineage: Eukaryota > Metazoa > Chordata > Mammalia > Rodentia > Sciuridae > Glaucomys > Glaucomys volans. Next base: position 34,615 of record JAJEJO010030672.1, read on the forward strand.
TATTTATGCTATGTAAGAACATTCTTCCCAACTCAAACTTTGGAGAAGAAACACTTGGGTTAAGCCAAGAATTTAAAATCAGGGCAATATGTATGGGATTAGTTACTAAATTTTTAAAATGTGTTTTAGTCAGCTTTTTCACTTCTGTGACTAAAAGAATCTGACCAGCACAATTGTAGAGGAGAAAAGGCTTATTTGAGGGCTCATAGTTTCAGAGGTCTTAGTCCATAGAAGGCCGGCTCCATTCCTTGGGGCTTGAGGTGAGGCAGAATCTCATGGTAGAAGAGTGTGGCAGAGGGAAGCAGCTTGCATCATCAGGAAGCAAAGAGAGTCTCCACTCTCCAGATACAAAATATATACCCTAAAGCCATGCCCCAATTCCAATCTCCTCCAGCCACACCCTAACCACTTCAATTAATCCCATCAGGGATTAATTCACTGATTAGGTTAAGACTCTTACAACCCAAACATTTCTCCTCTTCTTGCATTGTCTCAAATGTGAGCTTTTGGGGGACACCTCACATCCAAAACATAACATTATGCTAACACAGGTTCAATTGAGATTTTCTTATATAACACAGGACATTATTTTGGGCCGCATTCCAACTGTGTTCCAGAAGCTCCTATCTTTGTTATTGAAAGTCCTGATTTGGACACAGAGAAGGAAGTTGGTGAGGTTAGTGTGAAGCAGAAAGGTAAGCAGGGATTTGAGTTACTATTAGATCAAAGGTCTGTTTTGTGACCATACTACTCTTAGGATGCAAACATCTGGGGTGAGGTACATATAGTAACTGACAAAGTCCAAGGTGATGACACAGACATCAAATAGGACAGAAAGATAGCTTTGGGTGTATTCTCAGAGATTTATGTGACTTAGGAAAGTGTATAAAAAGTACTTTGAGCAGAAGAAGCTCTTGTCTAGAAGCAGATGAAGTTTAGGATTTGCTACTGACTAACAATGTACCCTTGAGCAAGATGCTTAAATGCCCTAAAGTCCCAGTTTTTCTTTCTTTGGTACAAGAATGGTAATACCTGCTTCTACATTATTGCCAGAAATGCACGGTAAGAAAGCACATCATAAATCCTAAAATGCTTTAAAATCCAAAGTGATCAAGTATAGCACAAATCCCTTCTTTAATCAAACTGAACAGCTTTGTATGAGAAAAGGAAGAAAGTAGAAAATTTGTCAATGAAAATAAAATCTAAAGATATATTAGTATATGTTTTCCATGTGAGACAATGACATTTTTAATTCAGAGTCTGTCAGCAATTGTTTGTTTGAAATTCACTGATTGCTTAGATTATTTATGTGTTGTGGTGATTACACCAATAACAATGATATTTTGTACTTCCAAAGCCTATTACACCCCTGATTTATCTTGCCAGATGTTCCTGTTAACAGTGCCTTTACTCTTGAGTGTTAAGTAAGTTCATATCTGGGACCACAGTGTTCCATTGCCATGGTTTCACTGGATTTCATAAACCGTTGCTTAGCAATCCCACCCATCATACAACTATTTTCTTCTCACGCTGTCTTCACATTATGTCCCCAGTAAAATGTAGCTGAGTTGCTTAGTAATGGAAAATGCTCATCTCTAAACAAAATATAATCTTCCCACTTTGGGCTATTTTCTTGCCTTGTATTTTCTTTAAAAAATATCAGAATGTCAGATGTCAGGGAGCTTTTTTGTCCAGTGAGAAAAAACAGAATCTATGGAATCAAGCAGACCTGTATTCACATCCTGGGCTTGCCAATTTATTAGCTGTTTGACCTTTACTCAATCACTTAATCTCTTTTTGTCTCATATTCCTCATCTGCAGAACATGATAATTATAATCATGTCAAAGGGATATTGTGAGGATTAAATCAGATAACACAACTAAATTGTACCTGGCACTTAATAAGAGCCCAATATTTTTTATTTACATCATGAATAAAGAAATTACCTAATGCTTCCTAATATACATCTCTTTCTATACCAAGCTGCTCTATTATGTTGGTGAGTTTTAAATGTTATAAGAATTATAAGAGCTGAATTACCTACTTTTGATAGCTGTTATAAAGATATAATACAATTATGTATTTACAATCAGTTTGCATTCAGTGAAACACTGATCAATACATCTCATTGGTCAGATGCCAATTCCATGGGTCTAAGTGTCCTTAATCCCTAGAGGAATGAAATCATGCTGTATTTTTAAGTTGTTAGTTTCTATTTCATCTTCCAGTGATTATTTGTGTGAGTTTTGCTAATTAACTAACATGACTCAATATCTCCATGCTACCTGTAACAAGAACAAAGATTGCTTGCTTACATTGTATAGACATTCATAGGCCAAAAATAATAAAAACAGAAATAAACGACAAAATCCCCAAAGAAAAAAAGGGGTTATTTAAAACACCCTACTTCCTTTTAAGGAGGGTGAGTCCTTAAAAATTGTTTTTTTCCCAAGTTCTGTCTTTAGCATAAGGATATGTGAAGACCTTTTACAGCATTCAGTAATGGGTAGGTGATCAGATTTAGCTTTAGAACCTAGAAGATGCATATACCTTATTTACAATTGTTCTACTATGGCAGGGTTGCAATAGGGGTTGATAATCAAGTAGGACAAGATCCAGGAAAATTTAGAGGATGTGTGAAAGAATAAAGAAATAAAATAGAAGGGAAGTGTTCTGACTAAAAACTGAAAAGTGTGGGAGAGGAGATGTGGCTAATGATTTTTCCAGTGAGATGATCAGGAACAAACTTCATCTGCTTTCTGACATCACCATTCAATGGTTTGCTATGGATAGATTCTTTATGGAGAATCTTAAAATACCCTGATCCCTTGAGGTTTGAGGCGGGGGAAAAAACAAGGGTCTGCATGCCTAGTAGCAAACGTGCAGTTTATGTTTGATTGGCACAAACTACCCTTGTGTAAATGAAGAAGCATATCCATGTGAAAAGATATAGTGATCACTATTCAGATTACACAGTGATGGAAAGTGTTTACTCTGCTCTTGATAGAGACCCACAGTCTCTATGTGAGGCCTGATGTTGTCCCCTGAGTCACCACATGATGGAAACACAGCTAGTGAGAGCCCCCGGGCTCCTGGAGTTGCTCCAATAATTGTCCTCCTAAAGGAATGTTTAGGATTCCTGTATCAATATAGATATTGACTAGAAGTGGTATCACCATATCTACTGTCATTCAGACTCCTGCAGGAGCAAATCTTGAGAGCTATGTAGGAGACAACTCGAGACTTCCCAGACTGAAAGATCCAGACAATTTTCCTGACAACAAAATCCCAAAATCAAAATAATATGGCCAGAAATAATTTATATTCATTGTTTTTACTTTTTAAAATTATTTCTCTGCATTAATGGATAGTTTTGTTTACTTTTTCTCCCAAACCACATATTTATTACTGTCATTTCTTTTGCCATTTGATCATTTGTTTTTACTATAGTAATGTGTATTCTCTAATCACTTTTCTCCCCAAATTGTGCAATTATGAGAATCAAGGTATGCCAAGTTTTTGTACTCCATAAGGATAGACTTACAGATTTTAATGTTTATTTAAAAAATTATTTTTTCTACATTTAATTTTAATATATTTTAGGAAGTTGCAACTTCTATTCTTTTAATTAATTGTTAAACCTTATTCCTCAATAAGACTGCTAAAGCTCAGGAAGTAATGCCAAAAATTAATAAATGGATAGTGTCAAATTAAAAGCTTCTATACAACAAAGGGAACAATTAAGAATGTGAAGAGATAGCTTACAGAATAGGAAGAAATATTTGTTAGCTACTCTTCTGACAGGGCTAATATGCAGAATATATAAAGATCTAAAAAAACTCAACACAATAAATAACTCATTTAATAAATGGACAAACTAAGCAAACATTTATCAAAAGTAGAAATACAAATGGCCAACAAATATATAAAAAATTTCACCATTCTTGGCAATCAGGTAAGTGTAAATCAAAACTACATTGAGTTTAACTACTCCAGTTAAAATGGCAGTTATCAAGAATACAAATTATAATAAATTCTGGGAAAGATACAGGGGAAGAGGAACACTTACATACTATTGATGGGATCATAAATTAGTGCAACCACTATGGAAATCAATTTGGTTTCCTCAAAAGACTAGAAATGGAATAGGACCTTGCCGTGTCACTTGGTATTTATCTCAAAGAATTAAAGTTAGCATGCTATATTGATGCATGCATACCCATTTTTATAGCAGCACAATTTACAATAACCAGGTTATGGAACCAGGTTAGGTGCGTGGAAATGGATGAAGAGATAAAGAAAATGTGGTATATATACACAATGGAATTTTACCCAGCCATGAAGAAGAATGAAATTATTTATTTTGCAGGGAAACGGATGAAAATGGAGAACATAATGTTAAATGAAATAAGCCAGACAGAAAATCAAGGGTCATGTGTTTTCTCTTATATGTGGAAGCTAGTAAAAGAAATGTGGGGGGAGATTTTTAAGAAAATTGAAGGAAGACCAATGGAGTTAGAGGAGGGGGTACAGGGGTAGGGAGGAGAAGAGGTAAAGGGGAGGAACAGGGCAATTAAATTGACCAAATTATGTTATGTGAATGTGTGAATATATTACAATGAATTCCACTAATTTATAACCATAAAGCACCAATAAAAATTAATAAATTGAATGACATAAAATGAAATTTTAAGCCTCTGTATGACAAAGTCATCCTAGCCATAATAAAATATGACAAAAAAATTAATGTGTGTAGAATAATTATTTGAGAAACAAAAAGTTGACAAATGGAAGTATAATTGGGATGAGTAATCCCTAATTAAGTCATCCACAATTGGAACAATAGAACTTGGTCTCTCACCTTCTGAGAGATATGCATAAAATGTGATATTTAGATGTCAATTTTTTGAGATTCTACATATGAGAGAGAATACATAGTATTTATCTTCCGTGTCTGGCTTATTGAGCTTAACATAATGTCCTCTAGTTCCATCTATTGTGTCACCAGTTTATATCATTAGCTCATTTTTTAAAAAGTGATGTTGTGTGTGTCATGTGTTCCCTTTGCAGACTCTTTGTCTGGTCATATATCCAATACTCAAATCACTTCCTAGAAGGGTTGTCTTTCAAGACAGACCATCTTTGAGACTAAAGGTAGACAAAAATAGGTTCATTTATGAAGTTGTTAGTAACTAGAACCTGGCAGTGTCAAGAAAATAAACTGAGCCCAGAACTTAAAACTGTGAACTGAGAGAAAATTGTGATATAAATCAATCTGGAGTAGTAGAACTTGCAAAGAACAGGGCACTGAGGGGAAGACAAAAACAGAATAATTGATAGAGGTTTAAGTCTAGAATTTGGGAAATATTTAGTCAGACTTGATCCAATGACACCTCTATTTGACCTCTTACCCCTCAAATACAGGATTCAGCTTCCTTTGTTGTTCCTTACTTCCATTCAGAAACTGAATTGTAGTGGGCTACTCAAGGGGTCAAGAGATGCTTAATATTGGTCTTTGTTGTTTGTGAAAATACTGTTTCTGTAACCTTCCTACCCCATTAGATCAGCAATTGACCTTTGGGGAATTTAGAGTTTTAGTAAGCCTAAAATGATAGTACTGACCTCACTTCCCAAATATTGAAGCTGGTAAAACTCCTATCCTCCTGCACTGATGAGGAGAGGTCAGGGAAATAAGTTGTTAAATTCTTCTATTTCAGAAATCAAGGCAGTGCCAAGTGAACCCAATGAAGGGAGGTACCCCTTTGCTCCTGTATTTATGACTTGCCTTACTGATCCTAGAGTTTTGTGTCCTCCTTTAATATAGGAGGGTGGAATGAGGCAGAATATGTTCCAATGTGCCAGTACTAAAGGAATAAATTACAAATCATACTCTAAGTTTTCAGACTTTTAAAATTAAATAATTCTTCTACAGCTAGAAAATTATTTAATTAATTTTAAAATCCAGCATGTATAATTTCACAAAATGAATCAAAAACACTATTCAATCACAAAATGAACAAAATTATGCTATCTGTGGCAACATGGATGGAACTAGAGATCATTATGTTGAGAGATGTAAATGAAAGACAGAAACTGAAGACAGAAATAATCTTGCTGATATGTATAATCTAAAAAACATTGAAAATTGAGAGTAAAATGATGTTTACCAGAGGCTAGGGAGAATAGGATGGGGGGAGGTAGAGGGAAAGATTTATCAATGGGTGCCAAGTTACAGTTAGATATGAGTAAGAAGCCCTAGTATACAATTGAAGAGTATGGTGATTATAGATAACAATAATGTACTATACATTTCAAAAAGCTGGAAAAGAGGATTTTGAAAATTTCACCATAAAAGTGATAAATGTTTCAGAAGTAGATAGGTTTAACCTGATTTAAACTTACATGTCACCACATTAATATCTATAATTTTTATGTATCAGTTAAAATTTTTTAAATTAAAAATTTAAATATTCTAAGAAATTAGGATAATGTTAATATTTTCATTTAAAAAATTGTAATAGAAAACTTGAAGTAGCCGCTTTTTTCAATTCAGACCTAGGCCAGAATGTCAAGTAGTGAGAGTAAGAAAAAACAGATATGCTCTTTCTGAGGTCAGGTTTATTCTGAGTAGGGAAAAGAAGTAACCACCAGGAAATTCCACCAAAGGGAGGGGATTCTCCCAGAAAAGGATGTCGCCCTGCAATATACACGACAATTCCTTTTTCTAGTCAAGGAAAAGTCAGAGGATATCTGTGTAGAATGTCCTGTCCTGGTGAGGACAATCCAGAATGTATTTATGTATTGGCAGGTAAGAAAGTGTCTTAATCTGAAAGGCTATAGAAACAGAGTCATTCTGGGTTAGAGTTGCCAGATAAAACAAAGGACACCAAATTTAAACTGAGTTCTAGATACAAATTTTTATCATGTGTCTTATTATTCATTATTTATCTGAAATCCAAATTTGATGGCATATCCTGAATTTATTTGCTCCATCTGGCAAGCCTCTTCTTGGTGTCTTGAGGAAATGAAGATTATGAAAGAAAAAATAAGGAAATTGAAGTAGTATGTTAAATATACATAGGGAAAACTTACAGAGACATAATGAAACAAAATATAAATGCTAAGAAATTATTGCTAGTTAAAAATGAATTTAAAACATGTGAAAGCCAGTGAATGTTTATTCTTTTCAAAGAGAATAGAATATCTGTAAATTCTACATAGGTTGTGTAGGAGTAGATGAAATTTAAACTCGTCTCTAATGATCTCTACCATCTGATATTCATACTCTTGTGTAGTCCCCTCGCACATTATTTTATTGGTCTGTGTAACCAATAAAATACAGCTTAAGTGAGGGTATATCACTACTACTAAAACTAGATTATAGGACACTGGAGCTTCTAACTTGGGAGTCTTTCTCTGCATCTTTCAGAGCCCTAGGTATGAGAAGTCCTATGAAGTGACTCAAGTGGCAAGGAACTGAAGACTACTGCTGGTAGCCATGTGACTTAATCATCTTGGTAACAGATCCTCCAGCCTCAATGATGCTTTCAAATGACTGATAGACTGATGATTGTGGTCCTAGCCAAGAACCTGACTGCAATCTCATGAAAAACTCTATGTCAAAACCACCCAGAGAAACAGCCCCTAGATTCTTGACCTACAAATCTGGGTGAGAAAATGAATATTTGTGTTTTATATGGCTGAATTTTGGGGCAAAATAGTTACACAGCAAGGTATAACTAATAGAAATCATACAAAAGATGCAAAAATATAAACTTCTGATTGACAATATTCAATTAGACACACCCTATGGAATTAAATATTCATTAAAACATTGTTAAGAAGGCAGAGCAGGAATAACAGGCCTGCAGAAAGATGTCATTTCCAGCCACCAATTAAACTCTACTAATTAATTTCCTGCCAAAACAAGACTCAGATCTCTATTCTTCATAGCAGGAGACAGTTTCAACCAACACTAAGGGGATTTTGCCCCTAATCTGCAATGGATGAACCAGTATTTATTTGGACCATTACCATCAACTTTACCCTGAACATCTGAAGCAGGAATATAGGTGCATTGCAATATCATGGACTGAGAAAATGTTAGAAAAAAACTATAAGTGAATTTTTAAAAGTCAAAAAGCCAGTGAAGTTGCACAGGCATGTAGTTCCATCTACTGTGAAGGAAGGCTGAGGCAGGAGGATTGACTGAGTCCAGGAGTTTGAGGAGAGGCTGGGCAATGTAGCAAGATTCCATCTACAAATTGGTAGCAACAGTAATAAATAGGGGAAGGAGGAATTTCCCAGCTGATGACCCTTTAATGGATGCATGTTGCAAATTCAACAGAGTGTGAAGAAATCACAGAAATGTTAACAGATTTTTGGAGACATTCATTTTAGATTAATTTAAAAATAAGGAATTCAATTTAAAGCATTGACAAAATAGGAAAGAACAATTTAATTAAAATGTATTGAAACAAACAATAGCAACAAAAAATGAAAAGAGTTTAAAAATTCTAAAAAGGATACAGAGGCCTAATATACCAAGAAAAGATTTTAAAATACCACACAATACTTCAGAAATTATCAACAAGTCAACATTGAAAGATCAGTGACCCAGAAAATATTTTAAAGTATTAGAAATGGTGTTTTAATTTCCTGTATGGCATCATGTCTCTTTTGTAGCATTCCACATCTAAAACTGAGCACTTATTCTATTACTCTAGAATAAGAAGAGTTTAGTAAGACAATAGGCTTGAAAACTAGCTTTGACAGGCTGAATTATAGAATTTCTCCAGTTACATAGAGAAAACACCCCGTTTGCCATTAAAGCTTAGCCATAATATTAAAAAGAAAGACAGAAAGATACTAACAGGGAAAAGGCCTCCATTGTGGACCAAAGAATTAGAGAAAGGAGACAAAAGAGAGGCCAAGAAAGGGAAAACTGCTAAACCTGTGTAATCTGAATCTCCCTCTTTTGAATGTATTTAATAGTTATAGAGAATTCTAAAGGAATGTAACCTCTGCTGAATTGCAATTTAGTTTTCTACCCCTAGTGAAACAAAGCAAAACCCACAAAATTATAGGGTGGATTTAAACTCAAATTTATCAATAATTAAATTAAAATAAAAGTTCAACGATTGTTCTAATTAAAAGTCAAAGATCATTAAATAGGATTTTAAAAAAATCTGACTCAAAACAGCTCTATGTTTGAAAGCAAGAGGTGAAAATCTATAAAGAAAAGACTATTCAAAAGCAGGGTGCATATCTATATTGATGTAAAACAAGAGATTATAGCAAAAAGAATTAATAGAGATAAAGAAAATAATTTCATGATAATCTGAGCCTCATTTTTCCAACAAGATAAAAATTTACATACACCTAATAATATAACCTTGAATAATATAAAACAAATATCAACAACTATAAGAATAAATAGACAAATTAATAATTGTATTGGAAGATTTTTTAAAATCTCAATTTTCAGGAACTGTGGTTGTAGCTCAGTGGTAGAGCTCTCTTGCCTGGCCCATGTGAGGCACTGGGTTCAATCCTCAGCACCACATAAAAATACATAAATAAATACAATAAAGGTATTAAAAATCTCAGTATTCAATAAAAAGAAGATACAAATTTAATGTCATAAAAGATTTTAAAATAGCATTAACAAACTGACCTAAAGACACATATAGAACACTGCAGACAACAATCGCAAACATTCTTTTATGGCACAAATGGAATATGTACAAAAATTTTCAAAATTTGGACATCATAGAGAAGTTTTTTGGCTACAATGCCATTATGTCAAATATCCACATGTTGGAAATTAGGAAGCAAATATCTAAATAACCAAAGAATCAAATGAAAACTAGAATACATTTTTAGGACAAGATAAAAATATTTTATAACAAGACTTGTGTGATACAGTTAGAAGAAAATATAATATCGTTAAAATGCAAATGCTGCAGAAGAAAGGCTATAAAATAATACTGAAGCATTCATCTGATAAAATTAGAAAATAACATAAAGTCAAAGATGAGTAGAATGAATGAAATTTTTAAAGTTAAAATCAGATATTGATGAAATTATAAACTGTACATCAGAAAAACTAATTTAAAATTCCCAAATTAAGCTGGGTGTGGTGATGAATGCCTGACTGTAATCCCAGCAGTTCAGGAGGTTTGGGGCAGAAGGATGACAAGTTCAAAGCCACCCTCAACAAAAGCAAGGTGCTAAGGAACTTAGTGAGACCCTGTCTCTAATAAAATACAAAATAGGGCTGGGGATGTGTCTCAGTGGTTGAGTGCCCCTGAGTTCAATCCCCAGTACCTGCCCCCCAATTCAAAATTGATCGTTTTAAAAGGTCAATAAAACAGATAAACCTCTGGCAAGACAGAAAGAAAAGAAAGGCCCAAATAATGAATATCATAAATACACAGGGAAATTGCTGTTTATTAAGCATGAATTCAAACTAAGATGATGATAAATTTTAAAATTTTGGTAGTGGATAAGAAGATTTGATGTTCTCCTCAAAATTATATATAGATTCAATATAATCCCAATAAAAATCCCAACATTTTTGCTGAAAATTGACAAACTGATACTGACATTTATATGGAAATTCAGCTACATGGAGCCCAAAATTAAAAAAATAAATAAATAAATTGAGAGGAACTTGCTCTGCCAGATAGTAAGACTGTCATAAAGCTAAAATAATTAAGATAGTGTAGTATTAGTAGAAAAATGAAAAAAATAAATTCATTGGCTGCACAGATTCGTCAGAAAAAGACTCATAATATGTGGGCATTTGATTTGTGATAAAGATGGCAACAGAATCCAATGGACAAAGGACTGTTTTTATAATAAAAATTTCTAGGAAAATGTGTTACCTATAAGAAATTGATTCTTTGAAGGAAGTCTAGTAGACAAAAGCAAGGATAAGTGGGGGAGGAGAGAATGGAAGGGAAAAGTGGGGATCATGAACTGAAGTAGTTTTCTATGCATGTATGAATATGTCCAGAATGAACCCAACTACTATGTATAACCATAAAGCTTTATTAAAAACAGAACAAAACAAAACAAAAGAAACAGACTCTTTACCTCATACCAAACACAAAAATCAATTAAAATATGCTTTTGGACTTGAGTGTGAAAAGAACTATATTGTCCAATGGTACCTCCTAAAACTTTTGAAGACAATATAAAAGAAAATATTCACATCTCCCAGATAAGGAAAGACTTCTTAAAATGTGAAATGCTCTAATCAGGAAGGAAAATAACAACTAATGAGAATATATTAAAAGAAGAATTTCTACCCAGTAAAGGACATCATACAGAGAATGAAAGTCTGAACCATAGAATGGGAGAAAAGATGTTAACACAACAAGTAACCAGCATAGTGAATAGATAGTGTATTATAAGATGAATGTCAAAGACAAAAACAATTGATCAACCAAATGAACAGGACAATAAATCTAAAAATTGCTAAACAGTAAATCAGATACTTCACAAAAGAAGATATCACAATGTGTAATAAATAGATGAAAAAGTATTCAATTTCCCAGACAAGCAAGTTTGGTTCAATATTTGAAAATCAATTAATGTAATCTACCACATCAATAAGCTCAAGAAAAAAAATCACTTGATTACATCAATAGACTCAGAAAAATTGTTAAACAGGATGCATTCATTGTAAAACCTTTCAGCTAAATAGCAATAGAGATGAACTTCTTCAACCTGGTGCTGTGACAAAATATCTGAAAGGATTATTGAAAAGGAGGAAAGGTTTATTTTTGCTTTTAGAGTATCAGTCTATGGCTGACTGGTTCCATTGCTTTAGGCCTGAGGCAAAGCAGAACATCATGGGAGCAGAAGAGAGAGAGAGAAGAGAGAGAGAATGAATTTACACATTTTTATTGGGTTCTTTTTAGTTATATATTACAGTAGAATTTGTTTTGATATAATTATACAAGCATGGAATATATCTTATTCTAATTAGTACTCCATGCTTGTGGGTGTACGTAATGGTGGGGTTCACTGTAGTGTATTCATATATGTACATAGGAAATTTATGTCAGATTCATTCAATGGCTTTCCTTTCCCTGTCCCTCCTCCTTCTCTTCATTCTCCTTTGTTTAATCTGTTGAATTTCTATTTTTCCCTTCCTCCCTTATCATGGGTTATGTTATACATTTACTAAAAGTTAACTTAATATGGATCATAGACCTAAACATAAAACCCCCAAATTGTGAAACTCCAAAAAAACATAGAAAATTTACATGATCTTGGATTTGATAGAGGTTTTAGGCACCACACCAAAGGTATGATTGATGAAAGAAATAACTGATAAGCTGGATTTAATTAAAATTTAAAACTTCAAGAAAATGAGCAGGTAAGCCATATACTGAAAGGAAATATTTGTAAACAACAGAAAAAGAAGCATGAGAGCCATCAGTACCAGTCACATGGCAGGAGACACTGAAATTCCCAATCATCCAAAGAGGAATGAAGGGAAGGAAGAGGGGATAGAAGCAGGAAAGACACAGAAATGAATCTGACCTAACTTCACTATGTATATAGGTGAATACATAGGAGTGAATCTCAGAATTGTGGACATCCACATGACTGGGATCCTAATTAAAATAAGATGTAATCCATGTTTGTATAAATATGTCAAAATAGACTCTACTGTTATGTACAACTAAGAAGAATAAATAAAAAGGGAAAACATCCATTAAGATAGTACACCATGATCGAGTGGGTTTCATTCCAGGGATGAAAGTTTGGTTAAACATACAGAGATCAGTAAATGTAATTCACCAGATAGATATAATTAAGGATGAGAATAACATGATTTTATCATTAGACACAGAAAAGCATTTGACAAAATCCAGCACTCATTCATGTTTAAAACACTAGAGAAACTAGGGATAGAAGGATGTTACCCCAACATGGTAAAGACTATATACATACAGCAAACCCAAGGCCAGCAACACACTGAACAGAAAAAAAAAATTAAAGCATTTTCTGTTAAATCAGAAACAAGAAAAGGATATCCACTTTTACCACTCTTATTCAACATAGTCCTTGAAACTCTATCCAGAACAAACAAGAAAGAGAAGGAAATTAAAGAGAAAGAAATAGGAAAAGAAAAAGTTGAATTATTTTTGTTAGCTGATGACATGATCCTATTTTTAAAACACCCAAAATGTCACCAGAAGATGTTTAGAGCTGATAAACAAATTCAGCAATGTAGCAGGATACAAGATCAACAGACATAAATCAATTAGTTTCCTACACTACAATAATGGATCTGCTGAAAAAAAATCAGGAAAACTTATCCCATTCACTATATCCTCAAAAAAATAAAATACTTGGAGCGGAGTGCTGTGACACACACCTGTAATCCTAGCCCCTCAGGAGGTTGAGACAGGAGGATTGTGAGTTCAAAGCCAGCCTTAGCAACAGTGAGGTGCTAAGCAACTCAGTGAGACCCTGTCTCTGCATAAAATACAAAATAGGACTGGGGATGTGGCTCAGTGATTGTATGCCCCTGAGTTCAATCCCTGGTAACTCTCCCCCACACACCAAATACTTGAAAATAAATCTAACCAAGGAGGTGAAAGACCTCTATAATAAAATATATAACAAACTAAAGAAAGAAATTGAAGAAGTTGTTAGAAGATGGAAAGGCCTCCTATGTCCTTGGATAGGCAGAATTAATGTTATTCAAAAGGAAATACTACCAAAAGCATTACACATACTGCAATCCCCATCAAAATACCAATGACATTCCTCACAGAACTAGAAAAAAGCCCTTCTAAAATTCATTTGGAAGAATAAGAGGCCCAGAATAGCCAAACAATCCTGAGCAAGAACAATGCTGGAGGCATCACAATACCAAATCTCAAATTATACTACAGAGTGATAGTAATAAAAATAGCATTATATTGGCACCATAACAAACATGAAGACCATGGGAATGGAATAAAAGGCACAGAAAAAAATCCACATAGATAGTCGCCTGATACTCAACAATGGTACCAAAAACATACATTGGAAAAAAGATAGCCTTTTTAACAAATGATGCTGGGAAAACTGGATATTCCTATGTCGAAGAATGAAGGAAGGTCCCTACCTCTTACCCTGCAGAAAAGTAAAATCAAAGACTGATGAATTAGACCAAAAACTGAAACTTCTAGAAAAAAGAATTGGCTCAACACTCTAACATATTGGCATAGGCACTGACTTCTTTAACAAGACTCCTAAAGCATGAGAAATAACACCAAGAATTAATAAGTGGAATGACTTCAAATTAAAATGCTTCTGCCCAGCAAAAGAAATGAGTGTGAAGAGAGAGCCTGAAAAATGGGAGCTTTTTGACACCTGATCCTCAGACAGGGGATTAATATCCAGAATATATAAAGAACTCAAAAATCTTATAACAAAAAATCATATAATCCCATTTAAAAATGGCAAAAGAACTAAATAGACACTTCTTAAAAGGAGAAATATAAATGGAGAAATATTAAACATCCAAACACTTTCAACATTTCTAGCAAGTAAGGAAATGCTAGTCAAAAGTAGACTGAAATTTCATCTCACCCCAGTCATAATGGCAATTACCAAGAATACAAACAATAATAATAAATGTTGTTGAGAATGAGGGGAAAAAGGTACACTTGTTGGTAGGACTGAAAATTAGTATATCCACTCCATAAAGCAGTATGGAGATTCCTTAAATAACTTGGAATGGCACCACTATATGATCCAGCTATCCCACTACTTAGTATTTATCCAAAAGTTCTAAAATCAGCATACTATAGTGATACAGTCACATCAATATTAATGACAGCAATTATATAATAGCCAAATTAAGGAACCAACTCAAATGCCTGCCAAAAGATGAATGGATAATGAAAATGTGTTATTGTGTGTGTGGGGGGGGAGTAAATGGGGTTTTAGCCATAAAGAAGAGTGAAGTTGGATCCAAGATGGTGGACTAGAGGGAGGCTGTGCTCCTTGTCACTCCCTAACTCAGGACTCAAACAGAGGAAAATCTGTTGCTCCGTGAAGCAGTTTTTACTCCTCATTGATCCCCTGCTGTTTACCACCTCTGTAGACACCCCCAGACTACCTCCCTTGATCACCCCCAGACTACCAGCTTAGTGACTACAACTGAGTGCAGATTGCTCACTGACAGCCACCTATCATCTGTCACTTGCCTGTTTGCCTGCCTCTGGCCTGCCCATCGCCTGCCTTTCACCTACCCATTGCCCACCAACCAAGGTTCATCTGCTGATCATCCGCCAGTAGCATGCAGAGCCTGCAGACCATCAGTGGATCACCAGCTGCCTGTTGTTGCCTGGAAGTTCACCACTACAGTACCTGCAGGTTTGGTTACATGTGGCTGCCGCCATTTTGGGAAAAAAAATGCCAGGCCAACTGACAGCACCCTGCCTCAAGGACCCCCCGCTTGACTGATAGCACACCACCTCCAGGGGCCCAGTCTGACTGACTGCACCCCACACAGACTCGGTGCCCACGCCTGTGCTGCATCTCCCCATTTGCCAACCTGTTTGGAAGCCAGTGCAGCCATCTTGGATTATCCACGAAGGGGAAACTGTCATTAGGTGGGGCAAATCCCATCCTGAGATGCCGGCTAGAGTCTGGAAGTTCATTGTCAGAGGGGAAGATACATGAACAACATGAAAAACAAGGGAGGAAAGTGTTCCAAACAAACCAAGACTCTACACTAATAGAATTCAATGACAGCATGGTGGAAGAAATGCCAGAAAAGGAGTTCAGAATATGCATGATTAAAGTGATCAGAGAAGCAAATTATGAGTTAAGAGAGCAAATGCAGGCAATGATTGACCATACCAATAAGCAGCTGAAAGAGCAACTATAGGAAATAAAAGATCACCTCAACAAAGAGATAGAGATTCTGAAAAAGGACCAAACAGAAATCCTTGAAATGAAGGAAACAATAAATCAAATTAAACACTCAATGGAAAGCATCACCAACAGACTAGATCACTTAGAAGACAGAACCTCAGACAATGAAGACAAAATATTGAATCTTGAAAATAAAGTTGCCCAAACAGAGAAGATGGTAAGAAATCATGAATGGAACCTCCAGGAACTATGGGATATCATGAAAAGACCAAATTTAAGAATTATCAGGATTGAGGAAGGCACAGAGATACAAACCAAAGGAATGAACAACCTATTCAATGAAATAATATCAGAAAATTTCCCAAACCTGAAGAATGAAATGGAAATTCAACTACAGGAGGCTTATAGAACACCAAATGCACAAAATTACAGCAGATCCACACCAAGACACATTATAATGAAAATGCCTAATGTACAAAATAAAGATAGGATTTAAAGGCTGTGAGAGAAAAGAAACAGATTACATATAGGGGGAAAGCAATACGGTTATCAGCAGATTTCTCAGCCCAGATGCTAAAAGCTAGAAGGGCCTGGAACAATATATTTCAAGCTCTGAAAGAACATGGCTGCCAACCAAGAATCCTATATCCAGCAAAGCTAACCTTCAGATTTGAAGATGAAATAAAATCCTTCCATGACAAACAAAAGTTAAAGGAATTTACACATAGAAAGCCTGTGCTATAGAACATTCTCAGCAAGATATTCCATGAGGAAGAAATGAACAACAACAATGTACGTCATCAAAGGGAGGAACTACCCTAAAAGAAAAGCCAATTAAAGGAGAAATCAAGTCAAGTTAAAAACCAAATCTAAGCCAAAATGACTGGGAATACAAATCATATCACAATAATAAACCTGAATGTTAATGGCCTAAACTTGTCATTCAAAAGTCATAGACTGGCAGACTGGATTAAAAAGAAAGACCCAACAATATGCTGCCTTCAAGAAATTCATCTCATAGAAAAGGACATCCACAGACTGAAGGAGAAAGGATGGGAAAAAACCTACCATGCACATGGACTCAGTAAAAAAGTGGGGATTTCCATACTTATATCAGATAAAGTGGACTTCAAGCCAAAGTTAGTGAGAAGGGATAAAGAAGGACATTTCATACTGTTTAAGGGAACCATAAATCAAAAAGACAATGATCATAAATATTTATGCCCCAAATAATGGCTCATCCATGTACATTGAACAAATCCTTCTGAATTACAGAAATCAAATAGACCACAACACAATAATTCTGGGTAACTTTAACACATCATTGTCACCACTGGACACATCTACCAAACAAAAACTAAACAAAGAAACCATAGAACTCAATAATACAATGAATAACTTAGACTTAACAGACATATATAGAATATTCCATCCCTCAACGAGTGAATACACTTTCTTCTCAGCAGCACATGGCTCCTTCTCTAAAATAGACCATAGGTAGAGATACTACCTTGTATTCTATTGGATCATAATGGAATGAAATTAGAAATCAATGACAAAATAAAAAACAGAAACTACTCCAACACTTGGAGACTAAATAATGTACTATTGAATGAAACATGGATAACAGAAAACATCAGGGAGGAGATAAAAAAATTCTAAGAGGTAAATGAGAATGATGATACAACATATCAAAACCTCTGGGACAATATGAAAGCAGTATTAAGAGGAAAATTCATTGCATTGAGCATGTTCAAGAAAAGAATAAAAAGTCAGCAACTCAATGATCTAACCTTACATCTCAAAGCCTTAGAAAAAGAAGAAGAGAATGACACCAAAAATAGAAGATAGGAAATAATTAAAATAATAGCTGAATTGAATGAAATCAAAACAAAAGAAACAATTAAAAAAGTTGACAAAACAAAGTTGGTTCTTTGAAAAAGTAAACAAAATAGATAAACCCTTAGCCACACTAACAAAGAGAAGGAGAGAGAAAACTCAAAAAACTAAAATTCATGATGAAGAAGGAAATATCACAACAGACACCACTGAAATACAAAACATAATTAGAAGCTACTTTGAAAACCTATATTCCAATAAAATAGAAAACCTTGAAGACATCAACAAATTTCCAGAGATATATGATCCTCACAAACTGAACTAGGAGGACATACACAATCTAAACAGATTAATTTCAAACAATGAAATAGAAGAAACAATCAAAAGCCTACCAACCAAGAAAAGTCTGGGACCAGATGGATTCTCAGCAGAGTTCTACAAGACCTTCAAAGAAGAACTTATACCAATACTCCTGAAAGTATTTCATGAATAGAAAAGGAGTGAACTCTTCCAAATTCATTCTATGATGCTAGTACCACTCTGATACCAAAACCAGACAAAGACACATCTAGAAAAGAAAACTTTAGGCCAATGTCCCTGAAGAATATAGACACAAAAATCCTTAACAAAATTCTGGCAAATTGCTTACAAAAACATATTAAGAAGATAGTGCACCCCAATCAAGTGGGGTTTATCCCAGGGATGCAAGGTTGGTTCAACATCTGGAAATCAATAAATGTAATTCATCACATCAATAGACTTAAGGTTAAGAATCATATGATTATTTCAATAGATTCAGAGAAAGCATTTGACAAAATACAACACCCCTTCATGCTCAAAGCACTAGAAAAAATAGGGATGGTAGGAACATACCGCAACATTGTAAAGGCTATTTATGCTAAGACCACTGCCAACATCATTATTAATGGAGAAAAACTGAAAGCATTCCCTTTAAAAATTGGAACAAGACAGGGATGCCCACTGTTACAACTTCTATTCAACATTGTGCTTGAAATGCTAGCCAGAGCAATTAGACAGACCACAGAATTTAATATGAATAGGAAAAGAAGAACTCAAGCTGTCACTATTTGCTGATGACATGATTGTATATTTAGAGGACCCAGCAGGAAACTTTTAGACCTAAACCCAAAATACTCCAGCAGGAAACTTTTAGACCTAATTAATGAATCTAGCAAAATAGCAGGATAAACACACATAATTCAAATGCATTTATCTACATAAGCAATGAATCAACACACATAATTCAAATGCATTTATCTACATAAGCAATGAATCATCGGAAAGTGAATTGAGGAAAACAACTCCGTTCAAAATAGCCTAGAATAAAATAAAATATTTGGGAATCAATCTAACAAAAGAGGTGAAAGACCTCAACAATGAAAACTACAGAACATTAAAGAAATTGAGGAAGACCTTAGAAGATGGAAAGATCTTCCATGTTCTTGGATAGGCAGAATTAATATAATCAAAATGGCCATACTTCCAAAGATGTTATACAAATTTAATGCAAATCCAATAAAAATTCCTATGACATTCCTCACAGAAATAGAAAAAGCAATCATGAAATTCATATGGAAGAACAAAAGACCCAGAATAGTCAAAATAATCCTGGGTAGGAAGAATGATGCAGGAGGTATCACAATACCAGACCTTAAATTCTACTATAGAGCAATAGTCACGAAAACATCAAGGTATTGGCACCAAAATAGACAGGTAGACCAATGGTACAGAATAGAAGACACAGAGACAAACCCACATACATACAGTTATCTCATACTAGACAAAGGTGCCAAAAACATACAGTGGAGAAAAGATAGCCTCTTCAACAAATGGTGCTGGCAAAACTGGAAATCCATATGCAATAAAGTGAAATTAAATCCATATCTCTCACCCTGTACAAAACAAACTCAAAATGGATCAAGGTTCTAGGAATTAGACCTGAGACTCTTCGCCAAATAGAACAAATATTAGGCCTGAATCTTCTTCATATTGGCTTAGGACCAGACTTTCTCAAGATGACCACCAGAGCGCAAGAATAAAACTATGGCATTTGCTGGTAAATGGGTAGAGTGGGAGAATACCATGCTAAGTGAAATAAGTCAAGCCCAAAAAACCAAAGGCTGAATGTTTTCTCTGATCAGTGGATGCTGATACATAACGGGGGGTGGGCAGTTATGGGCGGGATAAGAAAAGAATGGAGGAAGCGTGGATGGTTTAGAGGAAAATGCGAAGGGAGGGGGTAGGGGAAGAAAGAACAGTAGACTGAGACAGATAGTATTACCCAATGTATATATGATTATATGAATCGTGTGAATCTACATTGTGAAAGAAAAGATATATTCTGCTGTATAATTATATCAAAATGGGTTCTACTGTCATGTATAATTAAAAAGAACCAATGAAAAAAAGAAGAGTGAAGTTATGACATTTGCTGGTAAATGGATAGAACTGGAGAACATCATACCAAGTGAGATAAGCCAGATTCAGAAAGTCAAGGGTCAAATGTTTTCTCTCATATGCAGAAGCTAGACCAAAATAGGGGAAAAAAGGACTGGGGGGAATTCCATGAAAATAGAAGAGAGACTAGTGGAGTAGTGGAAAGGGTTTGAGTGTAAGAGACAAGGAATGGGAAAAGGAAGGAATGGTGGAATGAAATTGATCAAACTATCCTATGTACATATATGAGTGTACCAAAGTGAATTTCACCTTTACGTGTATCTATAAAGCATTAACTGAAAAAAAGCTACAAATAAATTGAAGGAAAACCTGTAGAGTGGAGGAAAGGGAATGGAGAAGTTAGAAAGAGAGGGTAAGTGGAAGTACTGGGGAATAAATTGGAGCAAATTATATTCCATGCATGTATGACTATGTTAAAATGAACCCCAATATTATTCATAACTATAATGCACTAATAAAAATAAGAAGAAAAATTTGTTCCAAAGAAGTTCTGTGATGGGCTGGGATTGTGACTCAGTGGTAGAGTGCTCACCTAGCATATGTGAGGCACTGAATTCAATCCTCAGCACCACATAAAAATAAATAAAATATTGTGTCCATCCACAAGTAAAAGTATGCACGCTTTTATATATAAACTTCATATATATATATGAAGTTCAGTGAGTTACAAGAGAGCACAAGTAAGTAATGTTACAAACCCAACAAAATAATACAGAAACAAAATTAGATGACCAACAAAGGAATAGAAAACAAAAAAAAAAACACAAACTTTGCAGTTGAATACTACAATGACAACTAAAGAATGAAATAGAGTTTCAACAGCACACAGTATTGAACAGAAGAAAAATAAGTGAATTCAAAGACAGATCATTTTACAATCATCAAATAAAAGGAGAAAAAAGAATATAAAAATCAAAGACAAAGAGAATTTTGAAAGCAACAAGAGAAATGAAACATATCACAGAAAAAAGGAAGACCAATAAGGCTACTATTGGTTTTCTAAGAAGAAATCTTGCAGGCTAGGAGAGAGTGAGATAATACACTTAAAGCATGGAAAGAAAAAAAGTCCCTACCAACCAAGAACACTTTTAGAAAAGCTTCCCTTCATAAATGTGGTAGAAAGAATGAATTTCCTAGATAATCAAAAGCTGAAGGAGGTCATTAACAGTATATCTACCCTACATGAAATACTAAAAGGAATTCTTCAACCTGAAATAAAAGAAAACTAATTAGTAACATTAAAATATATGGAAGGAAAAAACTCTCTGGTAATAACTAATATATGGTCAAACTCAGAATAATGCTGTAATGATGATGTGTAAATCAATTATAGCTCTACTAAAAAGGATTAAACACAAAACTATTGAAAATATAGTTAGAATGACACTCATCAAGAATACTAATAACAATAAATGCTGGTGAGGGTATAGGGGAAAAGGTACACTCATGCATTGTTGGTGGGATTGCAACTTAGTACAATCACCATAGAAGTCAACATAGAGGTTCTTCAAAAGACTTCAAATGGAACCACCATGTGATCTAACTATATTTCTTCATATTTGTCCTAAAGAATTAAAGTCAGCACACTTTAGATGGACACAACACCTTTTTTTTTTAATGTGGTACTGAGGATCAAACCCAGGGCCTCACGCATGTAGGTGAGTGCATTACCACTGAGCCACAACCCCAACAACACACTTTAGAGATACATGCACACCCATGTTTATAATACCACAATTCAAAATAGCCAAATTGTGGAACCAGACTAGATGTCCATTAACAGATGAGCAAAAAAAAGAAAATGTGATACACACACACACACACACACACACACACACAATGGAATTTTAATCAGCCATGAAGAATAAAGTTATGTCATCTGCTGGAAAATGGATGGAACTTGAGAGCATTATGTTAAGTGAAATAAGCCAAACTAAGAAAGTCAAGGGTTGTATGTGTTCTCTCATATGTGGATTCTAGGTAGAAAAAAGGAAAAGTGGTCAGGAGATCTCATGAAAATAGAAGGGAGATCAGCAGAATAGAGGAAGGGGACCAGGGAGAGGTCAGAAGGGATTGATATTGACTGAATTATATTGTTATCCTGTGTGCATGTATGAATAGGTAACAATGAATACCACTATTATGTATAATTATAATACACCAATAAAAAGTATGAAAAAATAAAATTTACTGGCAACAAGAAGAAAAGAAATCTTGTGTACAAATATATAGTATGAAAAATAAAATTGATGTCTCACAGATCAAGGAACGTGAGGTGAAAATAAATTAATGGTTATTGTGGTCAGTAATATTCTGTAAAACTTTTCTCCAGTGAATTCCTAAAATAACCATAACTGGAAATATTAATGTTTTGCTTCAAAATATTATGTCTGGAATGGATAAAGAAACTGTGGCATATATACACAATAGAATATTATTCATCCATAAAGAAAAATAAAATTATGGTATTTGCAGATAAATGGATGTAACTGGAGATTAGCATGCTAAGTGAAATAACTCAATCCCAAAAACCGAAGTCCAAATGATTCTCTGATGACTGGATGATGACACATAAAGGAGGGTGGGAGGGATGGAAGAATGGAGGAAGCATGGAATTTATGGAGGAAAATGAGGGTGTGGAGGGGGTGGGGGGAAGGAAAAATAATAGAATGAGACAAACAAAATTACATGTATGATCATGCAAATGGTGTGACTCTGTGTACAACCAGAGAAAGGTAGTTGTACTACATTTGTGTATAATGAATAAAAATTTAAAAATATATAAATATTATATCTGGAAGAAATAATTTCTGTTAATAATTATGTCTAATAATGATGTTAGACTATTCTTTAGATTTCAGTTCTAACCATAACAAGGTGAATTTAATCACCTTGTAAAAATCACCTAAAAGGCTTGTGAAAACAGCTAGTCATATACCAATATCCTGAATTATGGTAAAAACCAAAGTCAACACTGAAAAATATCAAGCAAGGGAAACAGGGAAAATCACTTGTGTAGCTATTTTCAGGAGTCTGTACTCGGTTCCCCTGAACCAAGTCTATTCCTGTGCCAGTACTGACTTACTTACATCATAGACAATTGAGTATCAAACATTTTAAGATAAACATCATTCATTTTTCCTTATAGTAACATGGATGGTAGAAAGAATGCAAACTCTGGGATAAAAGACGCATCTGTCTCTACCAGTCAAGTGTTCCTGGTAAACCAATTTCTAAGTCCTAGTTTACTTATGTAAAATGTTGTCAACAATCCTATGCAACCAGTCTTTATTTAAGCATAAGGTATGTTGACTTGACACTCTGTACATGTTGTTTATGCTTTTCATGCAATGAGCCAGTAAGAAGGCAAAACAAAATCCCAAGTTAATTAAGTTTAACTCATAAAATAGTGAAAATTTTTATTACTAAAATTGACCATAGTTCCCTAGTTTCCATGAGTTTGCTAATGCCATGCTTTGTCAAGGATTGTATTTCCCAAACACAACAAAGTCCTAGGAAACAAGGCAAAATTCACTATAGTATGGGACAGTACATGACTGAAAACCACATCTTCTTTCCTTTGCAGTCAATTATCAAATAACATTTAAGATCTCTTTCTAAAATTTTATATCTTCTTTTATTTGTATATCACGATGTATGATAAACACCCTCAAATGACAGTGAGCATTCTTCTTCACTCTCCCTTTGCCTTGAATTGGGCATGCTCCCTCTTCTTTCTCCTTGCCAGGTGTAATATTCTGACTATTGTTTAGAGGTTTTTCTTATTGCAGTTGTTTCTCACTGAGCAGGTGGTCCTTGGAGTGTGAATGTATGTGCAAATAAAAAGTTTTGTTATTAAGACATGTCAACAACATATAACATATATATATATATATATATACATATATATATTTCTAAAGCACCCACATACATATATCACAGATATATCTGATAAATTTAAAATATTTTAACACAATTTTATATATTTATTCTTAGTTAACTATGTATGTCATATATGTGTATGTTATGTATCTAATATATACAAATAATGCATAGTTATAGCTAAACAAAAATAAGTCTAAAATCTGTTTCCCACAATATTTTGTCTATATATTCTTAATAATGCCACTCTTCACATAGAAAGGCTACTCCAAATAGTCACCCATAAGGATATTGGAAACTAGTTTCATCTATGCTCAGGAGGATGAGCACAATCTTGTGAAAAAGCATGAGAAGGAAGTTATAGGTCATATTTCTGAGGAAAATATGAAGATAAACAGTCAACACAAGAATATAATACTTCAGGATCAATGTTTCCTTCATGAAACTCAACTGTCACTCACTGACACAATGGAAAACTTTTGTAAGTGTATCTTCACTAGTTCAACATTTAAAAATAGATACGATTTTGTTAATAAATTTCTGGACATTAAGGCACTCACGGTCACAGGCCCAATAGCTGACCTAATGCGTGATGATCTCTTTGTTCTCTGGATCTAGATCTTGTTCTTACTCCTGCATTTATATTTCACAATAAAAGGGGAATGTGGTGATTAGGAAAATTCACTTAAAGGGAGAGCTACAGCCAGGTGTGGTGGTGCATGCCTATAATCCCAGGGGCTCAGAAGGCTGAGGAGGATGATCACAAGTTCAAAGCCAGCCTCAGCAATTTAGCAAAGCCCTAAGCAACTTAGCGAGACCTTGTCTCAAAATAAAAAATGAAGGGATGAAAATGTGTCTTGAAGGTTAAGAGCCCCTGGGTTCAATCTCTAGTACCAAAAAACAAGTAAACAAAATCAAAACCAAAACAAAAGAGAGCTATACTCAACCACTTCTATGGTAAAAGGGTGACTTGCAGATTTTATAAATTTTGAAGACATTCTCATATTTTATAAAGCAATTAAAAACATGCACATTTTCCAATCAAAGCACATACAGATACATTATATTATGGTCCACAGGCACAGAAATCACTTTAAAGCAAGTGGCTAAAACCTGTGACTTTCTTGATAAGGTTTGGTTTGGTAGCTAGATTTCCCATCAAGGAGACATTTAGGAAAATACCACCAAAGACCTGAAACTCAAGTGACTACTACTTTTATCATATTTCCATTAACTAGGTCAATTTGTCCCGTTATGGTTTCTATAACTGGAGTCACCCAAAAGCTGACGTATGAGAATGCAAGAAAGTTAAGAGGTGAAATGATTGGGGTATGATAACCTTAAGCTAATCAGAGCATTAGTCCCCTGATAGGGATTAGCTGAGTACTAACTAAAGGCAGGTAGGATGTAACTGGAGGAGGTGGGTCATTGCGGGGGTGTACCTTTGGGGTATATATTTTGTCCATGATGAGGAGAGATGTCTCTCCTCTCTGCTTCTTGGTGCCATATTTTGAGCTGTTTTGCTCTGCCACACTTATGTGATTCTGCCTTGCCTCTGGTCCCAAAGAATAGAGTTGGCCATCTATAAACTAAGACCTCAGAAACTGAGGAAGATAAACGTTTCCTCCTGTAACTGTTCTTGTTAGGTCTTGTAGTCACAACAGAAAAAAAAAACTGACTAAAACTCTTCCTCCAATAATGTTTGTTGGATTGAATAGCCTCCCTCATTTCTTTTCAGTGCCCCCTGAGGATGTTCTGTTCCCCTTCCTGGCAGAGGTGAGAAGCTAGTTTAACAGAGTCTGTGGGCATACCCCTCAGTATGTACTCTACAGATCTTGGGGACTCAGTCAGAATCCAACTGTGTCCCTGTTTCCAGGCCCTTTCCTCATCGCCTACATGTACTCATGCCTGTATCCCAGGTGAAGACTTGGAAACTGTCCTTTGAGCATTGTGGACACCTCTAGGACTTAGATACCTCCAACAGCTCTTCAACTGCTCACTCTTTCTTCTGATGCCCCCACCCTCCACAAACCATCTTCCTTCCTTGTCTAGTACTAAGGCTCATGGTAGTGGCACAGGTGAAGAAATGGAGGCCCTTCTTACTCTAAGGCCACTGACTTTGCTGCCAGACCTGTCTGAAACCCTTTGGATCATCTTCACACCCACTCACACTTAAAGTGGTGGGAGGACTAATCTAAGTACCTACTGACTAATTTTCAATCAATGAGAAGGAATGAATATGACTGAAGGAAAAAGAAAAGACCTCCTCTAGCAGAGTATGTGCACAAAAGATAAATAGTAAGGCACATGTGCAACATGGGAATTGAATGACAATGGGCATGTGCAACAAAGGGCATACACATTGAGTGTGGTGTGTGCTGCTGGGTTAGGGTTTTCCCATTTCTAAGGAGAACCAGCACTACATGTGCTCCTTGAAGACAAAATACACATGCATAGCACCTTCCTTCACTCTCCTGTGTTTAGGAAATTTGGAGCACAGTCTCAGGCTATCCTTGGGAAAGGATGCCTCACAAAACACCCATTGTGATTAAAATAGATTTTAAGGATTTTAACAATCATTTTATAGTTGCTCTCATCAATCATTTCCATTCTATCTTTTGGGTTTTCTGTTAGGCTTCACATGGCTTTGCTTACTCTTATAGAATAGGTAGATTCACAGCTATTTTCTTTAGTATTTTTTGGTGTTTTATTGCAAATTTAAATCCTTGGAAGGATTTTCTGTTTGACCAAACTTTAATCAGGCTCCTGAAAGTTTCTGTAGGCTTCTTTGTGTACTTCCCTTGTAAAAAATTCAGTTCCAGCAAAGAATGCTGCTAAGTCAATTAAGCAAGAACCCCACACCCTTGACATCAAATTATTTTCAATATTTGATCAACTTTCTCATTCTCCCACATTCTGCAAGTGAGTATGTGATGTCCCTTGGCATGTTCAACAGGGATCCTTTTAGGTAAATGCTATGATTTTTATTTGTCCCCCAAAGTTCATGTGTTGGAAACTTAATCTGCAGTGTATCATTGTGAAGAAGTGCAATCTTCATGGGGTAATTATGTCATGAGGGCTCTGCCTTCATGGGTGGATGAATTCCATGAATTCTAAGAATTCTAATTGCATTAGTATTCTATTTATATACTAATTTTGGGAAAATGAACATTGTTCTATTACCAGGTCTCTTTATCAAAAAAATAAGTAACTCCCCAATTTCTCCAGTCTTCTTTCATGTCCATCAGAAGGATTTTATTATTTCATCATATTAATTCTTTACATTCATAATAAGTTTATAACTAGGCTAAGAGAAAAATGTGACACACACACATTTTTTTTCTTCCACATACATCACTATGTAAAATAAAAACAAATCCAGCCTTAGATAAGGAGGGACAATATTCCAAAACACTGTCACCACAGAAAAAATGCTCTGACCACAGGACTCTTAAGCATATATAAAGAAAAAAAATAACTTTTTTCCCAGGAGGAAATGAGTGAGTCTAGCAGGAACTTTTGAAGGGGAATTGGGAAAAAATAAATTGAAATAAGCCAACAGCATAACCTGGTGATTTGACAGAAAATGTTTTTTAACATGATCACCATCTTCTCAGGTTAAGCTCTAGGGCGGAGATTTGTAATATAATGCTTGTTCCCTCCAGGGAGCAAGCCAGTATTTAGGAGCCTATGAGGAGGACAAAAGCTTGACTAAAAATTATTCAAGGCAAGGCAGAGTATAAGTAATGAGCAATTGTTTACACTGAATCACCCATAATGAAACCATATTTAGTCCTCTGTTGGTTGATCTATACTGATTCAATAATTGGCAAAACTTTGTAATTGTGATAAAGACCGTATGTGATGCTCTCCTCCTTTGGCACTGATGCTTGTCACACTACAAATTTATCTTGGGGATGCAATTATAACATGACAGAATTTTTAGTTACTGGAGCATTTCTTTAGTTACCAGACATTTCTTTACTCCTACTTTTCACCCACTGAGGACTAATCTATGCCCTGTCAAGAACTCTGGCTGGACTCTTGAGGTTTCCAATAGTGCCGTCAAGATTCACACCAACTTCAACTAAACACCTTCCCTCTGCAGCCTGACTTTCGCCCTTGCCATAGCTTCACCATGAGGAAAATAACAATGGCAATGACATTACCTGAGGAAATAAACTCCCAGTTAAAACATATGTCAACATTCTCTATAGGATTTATGCAGGACCTAGATTCTCATAAGCTGAAATTCTACATGTCTGGGATATAATTCAAAATTTTCACAAAATAAAGAATCAGGTAAATCTCAAGCCAAATTAACAGACAACAATGCCAAAAAGACATATTGGGACTATGTGACAGATGTTAAAACCAAAATTGTAAAAATGACCTAACAAACAATCACAAATGATTCTGAAAGAAATATAGATATCTCAGTATGTATACACATTAGAATTAGCACAAAGAAGGCTTAAAGAAGAACCAAATGGAAATTTTAAATACAACAACCAAAATAAAAATCTCGTGGCATTGATTAAATTGCCAAAAGGAGAGAAGATAATCAAACTTGAACATATGTCAGTAGAAATTGTCCAATCAGAACAATGAAGAGAGGAAAAAATTGAAAGATTAAAGAGATTTAGGGAAAAGTTAACAGATCTTCAAATATCTGTGGGAAAATGTCATAATGTTTATCATTCATATAGCTTAGAAGATAATGATTCAGAATCCCAGGAAAGATCAGTAATAAAAATTTATTTAAATATCTACTTGGATAAGTAATTGCTGGAAAATCCCCATATTTGACAAATACACATGGACCTACAGATTCACAAAGCTCAGCAAATCCCAAACAAACTAAAGAAATCCAAAGCCAGACACATAACAAAAATGCTGAAAAGGCAATGAAAAAAATTGAAATCAACTAGAGAATAAGATGCACTACTTATACAGGAATATGGACACAAATGACTGTGGCTTATTCTTCAGAAACCACAGAAGTCAAAAGGAAATGTGTCAACATTTTAAAATCACTATTAGTAAAGAATGACAAACTAGAATCCTACATTAAGCAAAAATATCCTTCAGGAATTAATATACAAGAAATATATTTGCAGATGAAAGAAAATATAAAGAATATGTTGCCAGCATCCTGAAGAGAATGGCAATGGAAATTCTTCAAACAAAAAGTTTTTGAATGAAGTTACACATAGAAATCATTAAGATGGTAAATTTGTTATACATATTGGCGCCAGGGATTGAAACCCAGGGCACATAAACACTGGGACACATCCAGAGCCCTTTTATATTTTATTTTTTACTTTTTTGAGACAGGGTCTCACTAAGTTGCATAGGGCCTCATTTCGTTGCTGACACTGACTTTGAACTTGTGATCCTCCTGCCTCAGCCTATTGAGTTTTGGGTATTACAAGAGTGTGTCATCGTGCACATTTGTTTTATATGCTTTTGCCACATTAAAAATTTTTAAAAAGCTACTACAGGAAAAGAATATAAAGAAAAAAGATCACAGGGAAAATGCTAGGAGTAAAGACAAAGGTACCTGTACAATGTTTGGAAACATTTCCTGTGGAGTCAAACATTTTTTATTCCAGCAACAATTTAGATAAAATAAAGTCAATAAGGGAAGCTAATAGGACTCTCAACATGGGAAGTTTTATTGAGGTTTGATCACTTAGACACCCCGTCTCTTGAACACCAATATTCTAGACACCCAGACAGAAAAGTGTTCAGCATAAAATATATTATTTGCATAAATAGTTTAGGCACAGTAAAATAAGGAATGATGGGAAGATTCTGAATTCCAAGCTTTAGGATTCCAGGCAAGAACAAAACTGGCAAGCATGTGATTAATAGAATAGCACAATCAGGCTGGCTGTGATTAACAGTTTTCTGTACTACATCCAAAAACAAAGCTTCAAAATACATGAGCAAAATCATACGGAACTGAAGTGACATATAAACAAGTATACAATCATAGTTGAAGGTTGAGCAATGGTCCGTCATCAACACCCCTGAAGTTTCCAAGGTCATTTCAGGAGCAGTATGTTTTCATCACTGTTTCCCAATTGTCCCGTTCTACCTCTCTCTCATATCCTAGTTGTCCTCTCATTCCTCAAGTCCTCCACTTCTCCAGAAGTAGTAATGTTATGGTGGCCATGGTCCCCCTATTATAACTCATTTATACTGGATATTTGGCTAATATTCAATGTGAATGGTGCCCACCCTCCAGCTGTAACACTCAAATCCTCCGTCTCTCATGATGCAGAAGAGTTCACCCCTCTTTTAGAAATTCCAGG
>JAJEJO010030678.1:0-12964 GCA_020662805.1 Glaucomys volans
CATGGAGTCAGACTTCTCAAAACCAGATTGGCCCTGCCCACAACATGTGCTGATTCCTCTTTTCTGGTGTGAGCATAGAATGTCTCTACTTGTTTGCCAGTTTCTTGCTCACCCCCTTCCTAATTGATAAGTGATTAACTCTCTCTCTCTCGACATTGGGAGATCAGCATCTCCTTACTTCTACTTAGAAGTCCTAAATCCCAGCTTCCAATTGTCTCTGGGTTGGCATTCCTGGAACGACTTGGAATCACACCAAGTTAGTGTGATTTTTTTCAGTTCAAACGTCACTAAAAAAATAAACCGCCCCTCATGCTCCTCTGCTCTGAAACATTATCCATAGGCCATCATTCAGAGTGGCTGCTAAGGCCTTAGGCCAGTTTCCCAAATCAGAAATGTATTTGGTGAACCCAGACCAGGATGAATGTCTTTGTAGGGGCATGCCCCTGTGGTCTGTGCTTGGCTTGGTGACCCATGCATCCTTGGACCCTGCATCACTCCCTGGTCCCCTATGCCTTGTGGTGACCAATTGCCTGCACAGGGTCCACATTCTCAGGATATCGTGTTGCTTCTTGTGGCAAAGTGAGCCCATTGGCCCCTCATGGACATGGACGGAATGGCAGCCTGTCCAGGCTTCAGTTGGGTCCCTTATCTTGGATGGATTCAGATGTCTCAAATCCAGAGGGGTCCCACCCACAACACATGCTGATTACTCTTCTCCTGTGCTAAGAGGTTAGGATTGTTTTTTGGCAAAAAAAAAAAAAAAGTCCCCTGGGTCTTACCTGCTTCCACTTCCCTCCTTCCAGCACAACTTGTATAGTCATTCTCTTGAACGTTCCTCTGCAGAACCCAGGCTCTCAGGATGTTCTGGTTTCCATGTCAACCATGACACCATTGTTCTGTCCTATGGCCTTTCTTTGACTTCAGGTGGTATGTGCAGTGCTGCTATGAGGACAGACAAGCCATTCATTGAATCCCAAGCTGAGCAAGGCCTAGCAACAAAGTCTAGTTAGAGAGAAAAAATGCATTCTACATAAGCCAATTTCTTGCCTTTCCAAACCAAATTTCTGTATGCCAACCTCTTCCATTCTATATACTGAATCTCTCCTCCCTTGCTCCCATATTCACAGACTACTGGGAAACAAGGTAGGCATTCCTTGAGTGGGATCAAAACCAGAATAGCAGCATTTTGTGGAAATGATAGACTGGCATTTCAAAGGACAGGACTTTCAGGAAAAAAATCTCACTGTAAGAAATGTTGAGAGAAATTTATGTACACATAACTACTGGGAAATTGTAAACTGATGGGGATTATTTACCTCTGAGCAAAGATTTATCATGGGTTCATAGATCACGTGGTCCATCACCTTTTCCCATTCCCTATACATATTTACAGTGTGTGCCTTTTGAAGTTGCTGAGACAGTTCTCTATGCACAGAAAAAGACATTGTTCACCTAATCCAACTTTTCCAAGCACCCACATACCTGAGGTGAAAAACAAGACTCGACACCTCCACTGGGATATACATTTGGCCCCACTAGCTAGATTACCGTCAATCTTTTATTCCCCAGTTTCACAATCTTGGAGCATGGTTGTGCCAGAGACTGTGACACTGACCAGTAATCTGAACCTACCAACTCCTGGTTAAGGGGTCCTTGGAAAAACACTATAATGCCTTTTCTCAGATAGGCTACAGGCATTCCAAGAGAAATACAATTTAAGAGAAGACACATTTTGAGGGTGTTTCTGCATGAAATTGTGAGTGTCAGGGCCACTTGGAAAATCATAGCAAGAGAATTCCAGAAGGCACAGGAATTTTATGTCAACTGAAGAGGTATGGAAAATGGTGTGAACTTAGAATGTCTCTCCTCAACTACCCTCCTTTCTAACTGATTAGTGACTAACTCCCTCCTCTTGACATTGGGGAGTTCAACATCTCCTTACTACTTCTTAGAAGTCTTAAATTCCAGTTTCCAACTGTCTCCTGTTGGGGCTTTCATGGAAAGTTTTGGCATCGCATTATATTTAGTGTGATGTTTTGCATTTCAAACTTTAATGAACTGAGCTTCCCGCATGCGCCTCTGCTCTGAAATGTAATCCATTGGCCATCATTGCAAGTGTCAGCTTTTGCCCTAGGCCAGTTTCCCAACTCAGCAATATACAGGATGAGTACAGACCAGGATGAGTATTCCTAGGGCCATACTCCTGTGGCCTGTGCTAGGCTTGGTAAACCAGGCATCCTCATGCACCCCCACATCACTCCCTTGTCCACTAGCCAGTAGGTTGGGACCAACTGCCTGCAGCAGGTTCCCCATTCCCAGGAAATCATGGTACCTTCTGTGGCCAAGTGAGCACATTTTTCCTTCAAGAACATGGACAGTATGGCAGAATG
Organism: Glaucomys volans; assembly: GCA_020662805.1. Taxonomy (NCBI): domain Eukaryota; kingdom Metazoa; phylum Chordata; class Mammalia; order Rodentia; family Sciuridae; genus Glaucomys; species Glaucomys volans. Next base: position 2,391 of record JAJEJO010030678.1, read on the forward strand.
TCAGGCTTCAGCAGGCTCCCTAAACTTGAATGGAGTCAGATGTCTCAAAGACACGGAGGCCAAGTCCACATCACATGCCATTTCCTCTTCTCAGGCACTAAGAGTTTAGGGTGGCATTTGTTGCAATCAAAATACCTCCGGGTCTTCCCTGATTACTCTTCCCTCCTACCAGCCCATCTGGGCCACCACTTTTCTTGAAGTCTCCTCAGCAGCAGCCAGGAACTGAAGATAATCTGGTTGCCATGGCAAAGGTGAGAATATTGCTCTTTCATATGGCCTTTCTGTGTCTGCAGGCAGTTTGTGAGCACAACTAGGATGGCAGTCAAGTCATTCACAGAAACCAACTTGCCCAAGGCACAGCTACAAGCTGGGGTGAGAAAAAACCTGCATTCTTCTACTTGAGACAGAAAATTCCATGCTCTTCCAAACCAAAATCCGCATGCCAGTTCCTTCCACTCTACATACTGTAGCTCTCCTTTTTCTCTCATGTCCCCAGAAGACATTTAAACAAGTTAGGCACTTCTTGAGTGGTATCCAAACCTGTGTAGAGTATTTTGCAGAAAAATGAAGGACTGACAGTTCAAAGGGCAGGACTCCATGCATATAATCTCACTGCAAAAAATCTTTAGAGGAATTTCTTCCCACATAAATACTGGACATTTGAAATCTAAGAGAGGATTATTTGCCTCTGAGAAAAGATTATTCATGGCTTCATGGATCCTGTGATCCATCACCTCTTTCCATTCCCTATACATATTTACAAGTTGTGCCTTCTGAGGTTGCTGAGACATTCTCTTCTTCAGAGAAGCAGAGTTTCCAACTTTGGAAAAGGTTGATTTCCTCTGTTGACCTACATACCTGAGGTGAAAAACCAGATCTAGCTCATCCACTGGGATAGGCACTCGACCACAATTGTTAGATAATCATCAAGGAAAGCTTGGGAGGAATGAAAACAAGGAGAAAGATGTGAGCAGTTTGGGCTTGCAAGGATTTGGTGTTCAGGTGTGAAGAGTTCCCTCATATTCCTATGGCCCCAAAGATGTGAGCATATAATGTTTACTACAAATGTCTACTTCTCCTAATGCCACATGCCTCCATGCTTTCCTTGGATAAATGTCTGCTCATTGAGCAGTTTCAACATGCTTGTTCCTTAAAGGAAAAGGGATAAATCTTTCTCTCCACAATACTCCCTAGACATTGGGATGTGACCTACAAGAATGGATGCTGGCCGATTTATTCTCAAAAGCCATCTACAAAATTTATAGAAATTATTTGGATCCATCTTCGGGTGATTCTTCTGCAAGGATACCCCATAGTCAGGTCTGCAGAATCTGTAGTTTGCCTACCTTAAAGAGCCTATTCAGATCATTCTAGCCCTCCAGAGACTCAACGTTTCCTCCTCTGATCAATCAAGGGAATACAAAATGGATGGATAGTTTTCAGATTTGATTGGAAACCCATTCTGAAGAGAGTATTCAGGAAGCATCAGTGTGACAGGCAAAAGTCCTTCCCCAGGGACTGGAATTTTATGAGAGGCAGTATTCCTGAAGAAGAGCCAACTCTGAGGAACACAGAGTTTGTAACAGTCTCATTAATATGCAGGTAAGTGTGTTGAATCAGCAAGTTCTACATGATGAAAATGCTCACCAAGCTCTCAAATTGATTCTTTTCCATTTTTGCATGTTGAAATTCAAGTTTGGCACATATTGGGACAATATTGTTCCTTCTCAGCAAGCAATGACATTGAAAATATCACCTGAACTAGGGTTTGTGAAGGGGAAGCTTTCTGGGTCACACTGCAATCTCTCTGCCAAACAAGTGGACTTCTACACCTCAAATTGTCCAACACAACTACAATATCAATTTGAGAACAGAGAAATGTAGGCAAAACACAGGGGCATGTGGTCCTCAATTAGCTGTTCTTTTTGCATTTTTACAGTCATCATTTATTAAAGATTTGTATGAAGTTTTGCTGAAAACATGAACTAAATTCTGCTGAAATCATTCAGGAGTCACAGGGCTTATATAAAACCTGGTTTCCCTTTATCATTTGAGGCCATGTTTCATCCTGTCCTCTTTAGAGTCTCTTTCATTCCTCAGTTTCACATTCTTGGAGGATGGTTGTACCTGTCTCTGTGACCCTGACCTGTTGTAGTATGCATCAACCTACTGCTGGTTAAGCATTCCTTGGAAATGTTCCAGAGGCCCTTTACTCAGACAGTTGATAGATATTTCAAGAGAAATACACCTTAAATGAAGACACACTGTCAAGGTTTTTCTGCTGCAAAAATTGAGTGGAAGGATCACTTGGAAAATCACAGCAAGACAGCTCCCGAGTGCACCGTAATAGTCAGTCAACAGACGAGTTGGTGGAGCCTGGCTTATGATGTGAGTATAGAAGTTCTCTTGTCCATTTCCAGCAACCTGGTAGAGTCCTTCCTAAATTATTAGTGATTAATTCCCTTCTGTCAACATTAGGGAGATATACATCTCCCTACTTAGAACTCCTAAATCCCAGGTTCCAACTGTCTCCTGTTGAGGTATTCATGGAAAGGTTTGGCAACAACCAGAAGTGGTGTAATATTTTCTAGTTCAAACTTCACCGACCCCACCAAGCTGTCATGCATCTTCTCCTGTTCTGAAGTGTCATCCTTTGACAATCATTGCAAGTGGTTGCTAAGGCCTAAGGCCAGTTTCCTGATTCAGCAGTATACCTCAGGTTCCAGACCAGGATGAGTGCCTTTGTGGGGCCTTGCCCCTGTGGCCTGTGCTAGGCTTGGTGACGCATGGGTCCTCAGGCACACCCACATAACTCCATGGTGCACTACCCCTGGTGGGGACCATTTCCCTTCAGCATCATACCCATCCCCAGGAAATCATGATGCCTCCTGTGGCTCAGTCAGCACATCATCCCATAGCAGACCTGAATGGTATGGAATTCTGTCAGATTTTAGCAGGGTCCCTTATCTTGGATGGAGTCAGATATCTCAATGTCAGAAGAGCCACACAGCAAATGCTGATTCCTCTTCTCCTGGGCAAAATTTTAGGATTGCTTTTGAGGCAAAAATAAAAAAGACCCCTCATTATTACCTGCTTCCTGTTCCCACCTACCAGCACAGCTGAACCAGAAATTTTCTTGAGTTTCCTTCACAGCATTCAGGACCTGAAGAGGTTGTGGTTGCTTTGGAAATTGTGAAGCCATTGTGCTGTCATATGGTCTTTCAGGGACTGCGGGTAGTATGTGCAGTGCAGTTAGGATGAAAGTCAAGCCATTCATGCTGTCTAAGGCCCAGCAACAATTCCAGGAAAGAGAAATAGCTTGTAGTCACCTACATAAGCCAGAAAATTCCATGCATTCCAAACCAAACTCCAGCATGACAGACCCATCCATTATATAATGTACCTCTCCTCTTCTTGCCATTCCTGTCCCTGGAGGACTGGCAAAAAAAGGTAGGCATTCCTTAAGTTGGATCAAAATCAGGGTAGCTGGATTTTGCAAAGAAATGAAGGACTGACAGGTCAATGTATGGAACATTCTGCAAGGAATCTCACTGCAAATATATTGTGAGAAATTTCTGCAAACACAAATACTGGATGTTTGAAAACTAAATGGGGATGTTTTTACCACTGAGAAAATATTATTCAAGGGTTCATAGGTCCTGTGACCCATCACCACTTCCCATTCCCTAAACATATTTACAGACTGTGCCTCGTGAATTTGTTGAGACATTCCATTATTCAGAGAAACAGACTTTGCCCACAAAATCTAACTTTTCCCAGCACCAACATACTGGATTTGAAAAGCAAGATCCAGCATCTCCCCTGGGATATGAATAAGACCCCACTGGTTAGATTTTTTGATTGAAAAACTAGGAGGAATGAAAACAATGAGACAAGTGTGTGCAATTATTGATTGTAAGGCTTTGGTGTTCAGGTGTAAAAGATTCCCTCAATTTCCTGTGGTCCAAATGATTAGAGGATATAGTGTTGCCCGCAAATTTATTCTTCTCCTACTTCTTCATGCTCCATGCATCGTTCAGATAATTGTCTGCTCATGAGTAGCTACAACACTCTTGTTCCTTAATCATTCTCTCCTCATTACTTGTTGACTTTGGAATTTGACCTGCAAAAAAGATGATGACTGGATAGTTCTCCAAAACAATCTACAGAATTTGATAGAAAATATTTGGATCTGTCTTTGGCTGATTCTTTGGCAAAGCATATCCCATAGTCAGGTGTGCATAACATGCAGTCATCTACCTTGAAAAGCATCTTCAGGTTATGCCAACCCTTCAGAAACTCAACATTTTCTCCTCTTATCAATCAAGTGTATACAAAATGGTTAGATAACTATCAGATTTAATTGGAGGCCCCTTGTAAAGAGAGTATTCAGCAAGGATCTGTGTGCCAGCCAAAAGTGCTTCCCCAGAGTCCTGAATTTCTTAACAGGCAGTATTCCTGAAGATGACACCACTGTGAACAAGGTAGACATAATAATGTTCTAATTAATACGGTGGCAAGTGTATTGATCAGCAAGTTCTACAAGATGAATATGCTCACAAGGGACTCAATTTGATTCTTTTACATTTTTACATTTTGAAATTCAGGATTAGGACATACTGGGACTTCATCATTGCCTTTCAGCAAGAAATGACATGTGAAATCTCACTTGCACTAGGGTTTGTGAAGGAGAAAGTTTCTGGGGTGCACTTCAGTCTCTCTGCCAAAGAAGCGTGCACCTACAACTCAATGCTTTCCAATACATCCACACTATCAACTTGAAGGCAGATAGATGTAGAAAAACACAGGGTCTTGTGACCCTCCATTTACTCAGTTACTTGTGATTTACCTTTTTGCAGACAACATTTATTGAAGACTTGTATGAACTGGCACTGAGTACATGAATTAAGTTCCACTGGTATTATTCAGGAGCCATTGACATTATGAAATGCCTGGCTTCTCCTTATCATTCAAGGTCCAGGTTCATTCTGTCCTCATCAAACACTGTTTCTTCCCTTAGTTTTATGTTCTTAGATGACGGTTGTGCCAGGGTCTGTGACAATCACCTGCAGTCTGCATCTACCAGCTTCTGGTTAAGGGGTTCTGGGAAATTCACCAGAGGTCCTTCACTCAGATGGACGACAGGCATGTCAAGAGAATTACACCTTAAATGAAAATATATTATAAAAGTGTTTCTGCATCAAAGGGTGATTGACAGGGCCCCTTGGACAATCATAGCAAGATAATTTCTGAGTGCACTGTAATTTTAAGTCTTTAGAAGAAGTGGTGGGGCCTAACCAATGATGTGAGCATAGAATGTCTCTCCTCAAATGCCTGTAACCTGATAGCATCTTTTCTAATGGATTAGTGATTAACTCCCTCCTCTCAAAATTGGGGAGTTCAGCATCTCCTTACTTCCACATAGAAGTTCTAAATCCCAGGTTCCAAATGTCTCCTGTTGCTCATTCATTGAAAGATTTGGCATCACAGCAGAGTTGGTATGAAATTTTCCAGTAAAATCTTCACCCAACCCACACAGCTGCATCACACGATACTCTGCTCTGAAATGTCATCAATGGACTATAATTGGGAGAGTCTATTCAGGCCCTAGGCAAGTTTCCCAATTCAACAATGTACTAAGTGAATGCAGACCAGGGTGAGTGCCCTTGGAGTGCCAGATTCCTGTGTTTTCTGGATTTGGTGGCACATTTGTCCTTGTACACCCCTTCATCACTCCATGGTTTACTAACACTGGTGGGGACCAAATGCGTGGAGCAGGTTCCACATTCCCAGAAAATCATGATGCCTCCTGCAGAAAAGTGAGCACATCAGCCCCGTGTGGATGTACATGTTATGTCAGCCTGTCAGGGTTCAGCAGGCTGCCTAATATTGGATGAAGTGCGATGTCTCATAGTCAGAGAGGACCACCCATAACACATGGTGATTCTTCTACTCTTTGTGGATAGGATCACTTTTGTGGCAAACAAAAGATCCCTGGGTCTTGCCTGCACCTTCTTCCCTACAACCAGCACAGCTCCACGAGAACTCCTATTGAAGGTTCCTCAACAGCATCAAGGACTTGAAGAGGATCTGATTGCCATGGCAACCTTAAGGTCATTGTTCTATCATAGTGCCTTTCTGTGATTGCAGAATGTATGTGCTGTGCATCTAGGATGACAGTCAAGCCTTTCATGGAAAACCAAGTTTGCAAAGGCTCAGAAACAATTCCTGGGCAGAGAAAAAATTTTCACTCACTGACAAAAGTTAGAAAATTTCTTACCCCAATTATAATGTCTTTTATTAAGAACACAGGCAACAACAGGTGTTGGCGAGGATGTGGGGAAAAGAGTACACTCATACATGGCTGGTGGGAGTGCAAGTTGCTGCAGCCACTCGGGAAAGCAGTGTGGAGATTCCTTAGAAAACTTGGAATGGATCCACCATTTGACCCTGCTATCCCACTCCTTGGCCTATACCCAAAGGACTTAAAATCAGATTGCTACAGTGATGCAGCCACATCAATGTTCATAGCTGCTCAATTCACAATAGCTAGATTATGGAATCAACCTAAATGCCCTTCAATAGATGAATGGATAAAGAAACTGTGGTATATATACACAATGGAATATTACTCAGCCATAAAGAAGAATAAAATTATGGCATTTGTAGGTAAATCGATGTTGTTGGAAACTGTTATGCTAAGTGAGATCAGCCAATCCCAAAAATCCAAAAGCTGAATGGTCTCTCTGATAAATGAATGATGATACATAATGAGGGGGGGAAAGGTGGCAAGAATGGAGGAAAGATAGCTAGCATAGAGGGAAGGGAGGGGTGGGGGTGGGTGGGGGGTAAAATTAATAACAGAGTGTCTGACAGATACCATTGCCCTGTGTACATGCATGAACGCACAGATGGTGTGACTCTACTTTGTGTACAACCAGTAAAACAATAGCTGTACTCCATTTGTGTTCAATGAAACAATAAGTAAATTTAAAAAAAAAAGAAAATTTCATGCCCTTCCAAACCTAACTCCCACACGCCAGATCCCCCAATGCACATACTCTAGTTCTCCTCTGTTTGGCTCTCATATCCCTGGAGAACTGGCTAATAATTTAGGCATTTAAGCCTGGAATCAAAATGAGGGTAGAAGCATTTTGCAGAGATAAAAAGAACTGAGAGTTCAATGGACAGGATTTTCTGCAAATATGCTCATGGCAACGATTGCTGAGAGAATTTTCTGTACAATTAACTACCTGATGTTTGAAAACTGAATGAGGATTATTTACCTCTGAGCAAAGATTATTCATGGTTTCATAGACCTATGATCCATCATCTCTTCCCATTCCCTATACATACATAAAGACAGTGTATTGTGAAATTGCTGAGGCATTCCATTTTAAAGAGAAACAGACTTTGCAGAGGATATCCAACTTTCCAAGCACACACATAACTTAGGTGAAAAGAAAGATACAGCGCATCCAGTAGGACATGCATTTGGCCCCATTGGTTAGACTTTCCTCATGGAAAAGAATGGGAAGAATGAAAACATTGAGATAGGGTTGAGCAGTTAGTGATTGTAAGATTTTGTGTTTAGGGGTGCAAGTTTCCCACAATATCCTATGGTCCCAAGGATCAGAGCAAATAATATTCCCTAAAAATGGAAACATCTCCTAATGTAACACAAGTCCATACTTCCCTTGGACCTTTGTTCCTTCATCATCTACAACACTCTTGTTCCTTAAAGGAACAAGGTTAAATCTTTCCCCCAGTATTAATCCCTAGACTTTGAGATTTCACCTGCAAAAAAGGATGTTGGCTGGCCTGTGCTCAAAAGCGATCTACAAAAATTCATAGAAATTATATGGCTCTTCATTGGGGTGGTTTTTCTCCACAGCATATCACATAGTCATGTGTACATGAAGAGGTTCTTGTTGCTTTGGCAACTGTGATGCCATTGTGCTGTCATATGGACTGTCTGTGAATGCAGGATTTATGTGCAGTGAAACTACAATGACAGCCAAGCCATCATGACCACCCAAGTTGAACAAGGCCCAGCAACAAGCCTTGGGATGAGAAAAAACAAGTGTCCTACCTGAGTCAGAAAATGCCATGACCTTCCAATCAATACTCCTGCATGGCAGCCATTTCTACTCAACATACTGTAACTCTCCTCTCTATTGCTGTCATGTCCCAGGAAAATTGGTAAACAAGATAGCCATTTGTGAGTGGGATCAACAACAGGGTACAACCATTTTTGGGAGAAAAATGGACTGATAGCTCAATGAACAGTAGTTTCTCCAAATAATCTCACTGCAAAGAATACTGAGAAGAATTCCTGTAAACATAAATACTGGAAGCTGGGAAACTGAATAGGGAATATTTTTTCTCTGAAAAAATACTATTCATGGGTTCATAGATCCTGATTCAGCATCTCTTCTTCCTTCCTATACGTATATTCAGACTGTTCCTTGTGAATTTGCTAAAATATTCCCTTTTTCAGAGAAACAGCCTAGGCCCAGGAAATCCAATTTTTCCAAGCACCCACATACCTATGTGGAATGCAAGAACCAACCTGCGAAATGCATTTGGCCCAGCTTGTTAGAATTTCAACAAGGAAAGTCCAGGAGGAAGGAAAACAATGAGACAGATGTGATCAGTTTGGTATCATAAGGACTTGGTTTTCACGTGTGAATACTTCCCCCATATCCATTGGTCCCAAGATCAGAGAATATATTTCCTATAAATGTCCACTTCTCCTACTGTCACAGGCCTCCATGATTCCCTCAGATCATTATCTGCTCCTTCAGCAGCTACAACATTGTTGTTCTTAAAGGGACAGGGATAAATCTTTCTCTCCTCAGTCCCTAGACATTGGGATTTGAGCTACCACAAAGAATGCTGGATGCAATGCTCTCAAAAAGATCTACAGAATTTGATAGAAATGATTTGTCTCTTCATTGATGTCTTTTTGCTCCAAAGCATATCACATAGTCATGTCAGGAAATACACAGTCATCTATCTTAAAGAGCCTCTTTAGATCATGCCAACCCTCCAGTATCTCTACATTACCTCCTCTGTTCATTCAAGTGGACAGAAAACAATCAGATAAGTATCAGTTTTAATGAAAGCTCATTTTAAGTAGAGAATTGAGTGAGCATCTGTGATGCTAGGCAAAAGTACTTCCTGAGAGACTTGGATTTCTGCAGAGGCACTATTCTTTAAGATGCAACAACTCTCAGCAATGCAGTGGATATCAGGGTCTCATTAATATGCTGTCAAGTGTATTGAAGCAACAAGTTCTGCAAGATGGAAATGTTAGCAAGGACCTAAAATGGATTATTTCCCGTTTTGCATTTTGAAGTTTAGATTCAGCACTTATTGGGATTTCACTTCTTCCTTTCAGCAAGAAATGACACTCAAAGTATCCCCTGCACATGGGTTCACAAAGGATAATATTTCTGGGCACACTCCCATCTGTTTGACAAAGAAGTAGACATCTACAACTCAATGCTTTCCAGCAAAACAGCAAAATAAACTTTGAAACAGAGAGATGTAGGCAAAGTCTGGGTACACACGGACCAGGAATTACTCAGCTTTTGTGTGTTGAATTTTTATAGACATCATTTATTACAGACATGCATGAATTGGTGCTGAATCCATGATTTAACATCCTCTGATATGATTCTTTTGCCACAGGAATATTTAAAGCCTGAATATCTTGTGTCATTTGATGTATAGATTCTTCCTGTCCTCATGAGGTTCTTGTTTCTTCCCTCAATTTCACATTCTTTGAGGATCACTGGGCCAGTGTCTGTGGCTTGATATTTATTCTGCTAATATCAGCTTTTGTTTAAGTATTCATGGAAATATTCCAGAGGTCCTCTTCTCAGGCATGCAATAGGCAGGTCAAGATTATTACACCTTAAGGGAAGACACATTGTGATGGTGTTTCTGCATCAAAGGGTGAGTGGACAGGCCCATTGGAGAATCCTAGCAAGACAATTTTGAGTGCACCATAAAAGAAAGACAACAGTTGAGGTGGTGGTGAGTCCTGGCCAGTTAGTTAGCATAGAATGTCTCTTCTCAATTGCCAGCAACCTGTTAGCTCCCTTTTTAAAGGTTTGTGATTAAATTCCTCACTGAGTAACTCCAACTTCTGCTTAAAATCCTCAAACTCAGGGATTATCTGTCTCCTGTGTGGGCATTCATGAATACCTTTGGCCTCACAACCGAGTTGGTGATGCTTTCCATTTCAAACTTCACCTAAATCACCAAGCTGCCCCACATGCTCCTCTGCTCTTAAATGTCATTGGCCATCATTGTGAGGGGCTGCTAGGTCTTTAGTCCAGTTTCCAGACCCAGGAATATACTGGGATTGTGCAGACCAGGACAAGTGTGTTTGTAGGGCCATGCTACTCTGGCCTATGCTAGGATTGGTGTCCCACCCTTTCTTGGGCACCCCCACATCTCTCCCTGGTTCACTACAATTGTTGGGAACCAATTGCCTCCAGCGGGTCCCATTCCCATGAAATCATGATGCCTTCTGCAGACAAGTGTTCACATTGCCTCTCATG
>JAJEJO010030680.1:0-14616 GCA_020662805.1 Glaucomys volans
AGCCTCAGCCTGCTCTCCAGTCTTCTTTCTTGAGCTGTTTTGCTTTGGCCATTACTGTCTTCCTCAGCTCCTCCCTCTCTCTGTGGGCCCCTCCATCTCTTAGTTTTACTTTTGTCTTTTTGCCACCTACTGCTCTGGGATATTCTGCCTCCTTCCCTTCTTTCCCCAAACACCTGCTTCTGTCAGGCAGTCCCTCAAGTGGCCTCCAGAGCCTCTATCTCCCCCTTCTCATCCCAGGTTGGCATGAGGGCCTGGAGGACTCTGTCCCTTTATGAATAATTAGGCCAAGGGCAAATGTCTTTGGGGTTTGGGGGAGGGCTATGGTGCCCTACCCTGGGAAGGTGGGGACACTATTAATAGCCAGAAGAGCAGCTGGGGGTGGGGGTGGATGTCTGGCCAGCCTGGCCTGGGCAACTCAAAGGGCCAGAAAGGGCAGTGCTGGAAATAGAGTGGGTAGGGATGGGGAGCAGTTCTGCAGGCTCTGTTGGGAGGGGGCACCCCTTCTCCTGGGCCCCTGGATTTTCCTGGGGTGTGAGGTGTGGAGAGCATTCTCCACCATGAGTCTCGGTTGGGGAGGGGACAGAGGGTTCAAGGGCTGGGGCCACTTGCCTGGATCCCATGATCACATGATTTCTGGCCTCAGGCTGTCTTGGAAATGCTGGCTCCAGCTACTGGCCAAGTTGTGGCACCAGCCAGCTCTGCCAGGAGCTGTGCCATGCCCTGCTGCCCAAGGGTCAGCATCTGTAGTCCTGGTATCCTTCACTCTCTGTATCCCCAGGCCTGGGCAGGGCTGGATGGGCCCTTGGGGCTTGTGACCTCAGAATCCAGGGGCACAAGCACTATCTTCCCCCTTCCTGTTGGGCTGGCCCATCTCCTGACCTTCTCTTTCCCTGCTTCTCCCCTTCAAGCATGATGACCAGCTTGACACCATTCACTGATGACTACTGTACACTGATGTGGGGAGGGACGTTTGTACAAGGTGTCCATCTTGACTCTGCCTTCTATTTGCCTGAAAACTTCTATGCTGTTCTTAGCAGATGGTGGGCCAGGCTCTGAGGGAGCTCCTCTGCTGGCCAGCTATGGTCTCTGGGGCCAAGACTACAATCTCAGACACATTTACCATGTCATAGAGCATGAGCTCCTATGGGACAGGAGCCGAGGGCCAGCCTCTGTTTCCTCACTGAGGTGGCATCTGAGCAGAGCCTGGAAGGACTTGGGTCTCTCCCAGTGGAGATGAGGGGCAATGGTAATGAGGTGGAAGGACAGCCAGCTTTATGGAGCCCCTGCCTAAGACAGGCCCTGAGCTAAGCATCCTACCCTATATTTTCTCACTCACTTCCTGCCTAGCAACCCTGCAGAGTGGGTGTGACCTCCAGCTTACAGATGAGGGAAGAGTTCTCACTTGGTCAAGGTTGCTGGATGGGAGGTTCTGGAGCTCAGACATCACCAGGGAGCCTTGGAATGCCATTGCTGTCTGCCCACCTCCTTCTACTTCCCTCTGCCTAGGTATCCTTCTTCCACCCCTCTTTGCTGGGGCAAGGCCCCCCATCCAGGGTGGAGTCTCTGATATGGTAGAGCATTGCATTATGCCCGCTTTAGCAGACACAGGGTACAGACCAAGGGCGGGTAAGGGCAGGCCCAGTAGGGAGGCAGAGGCAGGCGTGGGCCTCACATCTCTGTCTCTCTGTCTCCACTGGGGGTTCTTCTCTGTGCTCTTTCCTCAGTGTCTGCAACTTCTGCTCTGATGAGCATTTCTTGCCTCTGGGCACCTCTGAAATAGCCAGCTGCTGTCAAGCAAGCCCCAGCTCTGCTCATTGACTCCACAGATGGTTGTGGAGCCCTGTCTGAGGTACTGAAGGTCAGCATTGCATCCACCTGCAGGCACATTCCCATCTCTCAGTTCTACAGTGGCCAGGGTTCTCATGCATTAGCTACTGAGCAGAGCTTAGAGTGGCTTCTGACAGACAGGTGACCTGGGCTCTTTCCCTGTCCTCCCTGACAGGTGTTCTGCCGCAGAGACACATCCTTTCTCTCTCCTCTGTTGGCCAATGCCTGTCATCCCTTGGAGAAGAACAACTGAGCACCCAGGTCCCCTCATGGCTCCTTCCACTCCTCAGTGCCCAGGGCTCCATCTCCAGCTCTCCCTGGGCCTCCTAGCAGGTGGCTGGTGCCTGGCAGAGGACCCTGAGCAGCTCACCCAGGAGAGCTCCCTGGAAGGCTGCTTGCTAGGGATGGAGTGCAGGTGGGAATTCTGACTTTTATATTCTTGGAGGAAAACCATGAGTTTAAGCACTCCTTCCTCATTATGTGAGGGTGGTAGAGGTGGACTTTGTGTCTGGAGGGCTTCATGTTAGGAGTCCACCACCATTCTGTGGGCGGAAAGTGGTGACCAAGGACTGTAGGGGTGGGTCCTTCTCCACCTTGATGCTGTCTGGGCTCTAGGCTTTCAGATAAAGCCTGAGCATGCCCCTCTGGTCTCCAGGTACCAGATGCACTGTCCGACTCGCCTCTTCCCTTCCTGCAGCTTCACTGCCACCCTGTGAGTCCTATAGCAACTGGCCTGTCCTTGCCCCAGGGCACCCCATTTAGCAACTGTGGAGGCAGGGGTGGGTCAGGGTGAGAAGATAGTTATTCCAGGGTCAGTTATGGAGGGTGGAATGTCCACCCTGGGTCTGCCAGGTGCCTGTGGTCTAATCTGTTACCCCTACTCCCATGGCTTTCCTTGAGCCTTGGCCGCATGGGCAGCCAGAGAGAAGTAGACCATGTGTGCCTGTGGGTGTCTTTCCCTTCCTGTCACTCGTCTCCTCTGCCACATTCTCTCCCCACCCTCACCAAGCAAGTGACTCAAGTCACCCTTTGAAACCATGAGCAGAAGTAGAATGAGGGAAAAAGAGAGGAGAGGGATGGAAAGGTGACATGTCCTTCTGTGCCACCTGGCCCCCACCAATGGCTTTGGAGCTGTGCTTCCTGGCCAGGCTCCTGCTTCCAAACTGAGTCTAGGGATGACAGTGGAAGGGAAAGCCGCTGTCTCAGGATGGCTCCAGGCTATATGTGCATGCACACGTGCTGGCCCACCGGGGCAGGTGGGGAACTCAGGCAAAGGAGAAGGTCCTGGAAGGCCCCTAGGTCCAGCCTAGCCCCACCTCCCTCTGCCCTCTGGCTGCCCTATATTCTCAAGGACTTCCTCAGTCCCCCAAGTGTCCTGCTTGCTGAGAGGGAGAGAACCCCTCAGTGACCCCCCTGGCCCCTATCCATCCATGTCCCCCTCCTCAGGGTGTCTCAGATTCTTGGACTTGGGTTTCAGGAGGCACAATAGTCACATTCTCCAGCTCTGATTGCTGCAGGCTGGGCCTCTGGCTCCCCTCAAGATTGGGTTTCCTGTGCCCTGGACGCTTGGAATCACAGAGGAGGGGGAGGTAGGCAGAGGAGGTGTGGCTGTTGGGGGCAGGGTGCTATGGCTACCAGGAGGCACCCCACCTGTTTCTGGGATCTCCAGCCTGGGAAGGGCCAGTGGGAGGGCAGGCATGCCCCAGGGGCTGAGCTCCCCACTCTGTAGGTCAGCAGGCCCCCTGGGTCAAAGGGGATTCCTTTCTTGACAGCAAGAGGGGCTAGTGACATCTCCAAGTGTGCATGTGCACCTGAGGGATGACAAGTGTACTCTCCCGAGTCTACACACATACCTGGGCATGCATCTGTGGCCAAGGTCAGATCTGGGCACCCCTCTCGGCCCCAAAGAACTAGCTGGGTGAAGTCCATGGGGACAACTGGCCGGCAGGCTGCATGCCGACCCTTTCACAGAGCACATTTGTTTTGCGTGGGAGCTGAGGAGAGTGTTGGCTGCAGTGAGCAGGAATTCCTCCCTCACCTAGTGGGAGCCATAACTACATCCCCGTCTGTGGCTGGAAATATATATATATGAGAAACACACTATCAATCAGCGTTGATGGGCAATGCTGGGTCCCTCCTGGCCACGGGAGCCTCCCTCCTGAGCACTGCTGAAGAGGCAGCGTCCTCTCCAAGCACACGTGCAAACAGCAGCAGGAGAGGGACAGGGACTGGAGGGAGGCACAGAGGTGATGGGAGCCCAGAAGGAGGAGCCTAGAACCATAAAGGAAGTACATGTGGGGGGTGGAGGTTCATGGGTTGAAAAGGCAGAGTCTACATGGGGTCAAGGGCAGCACTGAGGTGCTTTGTAGGTGTTCCAGGGCTATGGAGGCCTGATGAAGGGAAGGGCCCACGCTGGCTACTGTCAGCAGTCTTGGCCCTGCTCTGGGTACGGCCTGACACCTTCAGTCCACCAGACATTGATGTGGTGGAGTGACCCATGGTGCTGGTGATGGGGAGCCTGGAGCCTGGATCCAAATCCCGTATCAGAGGCTTATTCTGCAGAGTCCACTTGGGCCCTATCGAGTCCAGATTGATCGTCTGCCCCTTCAGACCCCTCCTCTCTGTCAGCCTGCAGAGCAGCCAGAACCACTGGCAGGGGGGCCTGTGCCTGGGATGCATGAATCGCCTGCGCAGCCCAGGTCCCCAGAGGGGGCAGTCAGCGGAGCTGTGCACTGCGTGACAAACCAGCCTGCCCACCCCACCCCACAACACTGAGAATGAGCTGTGGCTCAGAGATCCCCTCCCTCCTGAAAACTGGCCTAAGGGTAAGGACCCAGATGCCTCTTATCCAGGCATCTGTCAGACACAGAGGCTGGCCTCCATCTCAAGCAGCTGCACTTGACGGGTGGAGTGGGAGGCAGCTTAGAGCCAGGAGGAGACCACTGGTCCTCAGCAGTAGGACCCCAGGACCATTGAGTTGTCTTGGGTTCAGGGGGTGGAGGTAACCCCTCTATCCCATCTCCTCCCTCTGCAGGAAGTTGGGGAACCTGGTCTCTGAAGAGAGTGGGTACAGGGAGGGGTTTGGGGTTTCTTTTTCTCCTTGATTAGGGTAGACTTGAACTGGGGGTGCACAGTTGGGGACCCCACTCCTTTGGAAGCAAGGCCAGAGAGAAGGTCCAGGTGGGAAAGGCTGCTAGGAATGTGGCCCAGAAGACTGGGGAACCAGAGAGAGCCTCTGGGTGTGAGCTCTTCGGGAGAGGATGAGAGATGGAGCCAGCACCTGCCTGCCTTGTGCCAGCCAACACTGTCCCTTCTCCACTGGCCCACAGGCCACCAGCTGGCCCATTGTCCCTGGTGAGAAAGCAGTCACTGGAAGGGGGGCTCTGTGTGGGCAGGGGCTCACTCATGCACATTTGCCTGGCAGGGACTGTCAGGGAAGAGCCACCCTGGGCTCAGGGGCAAGGAGGGAAGAAGGGGGGTAGCAGGGACACGCACGGAGCATGGAGACGGAGCAGTGGCACAGCCAGAGTCAGAGTCAGGGAGGCAGCCCTCCACCTCCAGAGTGGAGAACGAGCCCCGCTGTGCTCCATCAGGTCCCCTCCTGAGCTGTTGGCAGTGGGCAGTGTGCGGGGCCTGTGAACAAGAGATAAAGAGTTCAGGCAGAGTGTTTTTTCTCACTAACCGTGGATTTGTGTGTTTGTTCAGCTGGTGGCTCTGATAAGCCCCATTCTGCCAGATAAAAGCCAAGCAGCCATGAGGCGGGGCCTGGGGAGGGGTGTCATAAAGGGGCCTTCCTCCTCTGTGTCCGGGATCCCGGGGTTATCCCCTCCCACAGGGAGCCCAAACAAAAAGGGGTCAAGGTGCAGGATGCTCTGGTAGTGTGCCTCCATGGGCACAGCTCCTGGTGCCTGGGGTCTGTCGGGAGCAGGCAGACCTTTGGGCAGTCTGGGAGCCCACTGTATGAGAAGCTGGCCCACTGGCTCCCTCGTCTGGATGAGCAGAATGTCCCCTCATCTTCCTGGGAGCCTGACTGCCATGGACCCAGTGTGTTGGGCCCTGCAGCCACTGACTGGGATCCCGTGAACTCCCTTCCCCTGTCCGCCCCAGGCACGTCCCTGAGCTGTTGTTCACATCCCTTCCTGTCCCGCTATGGCCATAATGCTGTCGGGCAGTGGTTGGCTCCTGATGAACTGTAGAGTACTTAGGCTTGGACGTGGCCCATGAGAGCTTCACCAGTCTTTGAGCAGAGCAGTGGCGTCCCCAGGTCCCTGTCCTCAGCCTCCCTGCCTGTTCCAGTGCGTATGCCAGGCTGGCGAGGGCTGAGGCTGGAGCAGATCGGCAGGGTCCTGGCCACTGCTGCCCTGGCTACAGGGCTGGCTCCTCTGCCTCAGAGCGTGGGTCCAGCTTTCTAGTGTCTTTGCCTTTTGTCCTGGAGCTGAGCTGAGCATGTCGGGGCCTGGCGGTGGCGGCATTGTGGGGACGCTGGCTGGGGCCGCCAGCTGTAAGATGGCTGCCAAAGCCTAAAATGGCTGCCAGCAGCGCCCGGAGCAGCGCCTGAAGGCGCGTGGCATGGCCTTGCCGGCTTTGCCTTCACGTCAGCTTGCTGCTTAACATTGAGTTAATGGTAATAACAGCACTACCCTTTTGGGCAGTGTCCTGGTGTAGAAGGGTTTCCTGTCTGTGGCGCTCTCCTGGAGCCCCATTTGTCTCTGCCTGGGTGGCTGGCGCACCTCCATCTCTTTGTCGGGTGCTCTCTGTCCCCTGGCTGGTGTGCGCGTGCGCACCCACATACACAAGCATATGCATGGCCCTCCCTCTCTTCCTCACCTTTTGCAGTGGACCAGCAGCACTCCCATGGGTGGACTCTGAGGCTGCCCACCCCACTGACAGGCCCCGGAAGCTGAGTTGGCCCTGGGATGGGTGGGGTTCACGGCAGAGACTCCTAGGCAGCAGGGTTGGGGCCAAGCGCTCCTCGCTGGGCTCTGCAAGCCAGTTCTGAGGTATGTGCACCTTCCTGAGCTGTGCAGTGAGGCAGCCTTATGGCAAGGTGGCCCTGATGTGGGCTACCTGCCACATGGGTCCCTTGGTCTCCTGGTCGGGCCAGAGATCCAGGAATGGGCCAAGATGAGAAAGTTCACCCCACGTGACGCTAGGGCACAGAGGTGGCCCTGCCAGGGGGCCTGTGGAAGTCTTGTGGCTCCCTCCACAGCAGAGGGTCTACCGGCAAAGACATGGCCAGGCTGGGATCTGCTATCACTGTCTCCAGGCCAAAAGGGAGGTGTGGAGGGTGCACCCCAAGCCAGAGTCCAGGGGCTCGTGTGCACTTTACTTGTGATGTTTCCTTGATTTGTTAGAACAAGATTTATTATTTTTTGAAATTAAAAAAAGAAAGGAACAAAGTAAAGGATGGGGAGCATGGGGCCCAAAATGGTCACCCTTTCCACACACGTCACACTGAGGCAGGGAGCCAGGAGCTTGGCCAGAACTCCCAGATCCAGACGTGGCAGGGCCTTCGTTCTGAGAGCAGGGGCCGCTCCAGCAGGCTGCTGTTGTGCATACCAGCCCAGCGCCCAGCTCTCTTCCTGCCCTTCTGGGGACAGCAGGCTGAATGTAGGTTATGGGGAAACCCAGAAGGCAGGGTCGCTCTGAAGAGTCGGGCAAAGCCCTGCCCAGCACCATGGCCTGTGCTCAGATGCCACCACGCCTTGCTAACAGCTGATTCTTTACCAAGTGTGTGCCTGCCCACAACCTGCCCCACCACCCCGCCACCCTCTTGCTAGCTGTCGTGTCCAGGCAGGCATTCTGAAGGTCCCTGTTGTGCCCCTGGCACACAAAGCCTTGAGGACCTGGTGGTGGGGGTAGGGGGTTTTCCCAAGCTCAGCAAAATATTCACACACACACACACACACACTCCACCCTGCCCCCAGCTCTCTATGAGCTCCCACCACACAATGGGCCCTTGTCTCGGGGCTCCCTCTGAGCAGCTGTGGCACTGGGGCATGAGACAGCCCAGACAGGCTGGCACAGAGCGGGTGGTGGCGGCAGGGCAGACCTCCCCCCTCAGGGTTGCCAGGCACTGCCTGTAAAGCATAAAGGTGAGATGGGGGAGGTGCAAGCCCACAGGAATGGCTTCAACTGATGATGTTAGGGGTGAGGATGCTCCTCTGGGACCCTTAGGTCCACCACAGCTGCAGATGGCCCTGTTGCTGGTTCTCTCCTGGGCATCTCCTTGCTTCTGACTCCTACCTAGTGCCATTCACCCATGAGTGACTTTGTTCCTCAGGGGATATTGGGCAGTATCTAGAGACAGTTTGGGTTGTCACAGCTGGGGTACAACTGGCATTTAGTGTGGAGGCCAAGGATGCTGCTAAATAGCCTGTAATGCACAGGATGCCCCGGCCCAACCCCACCCCATGGAGAATGATCCATCCCAAATGTCAATAGGTTGTTAATAGGCGGAGAAACTTGCACTGGGCTACAGCTGTTTGTCCTTCCCTCTCCTGTTCTCCCTGGGCTGGCTGGGTTGGGGGCACTGGGTGAAGTTGTCTGCTGGCCAGGGTGGGCCACCCTCCCCACAGAGCTGGAGGGCAGCTGCTTGGCTGCAGTTGGTGCAAAGCTTTGCCCCTGACCCATGCTCCCCTTTGTGTCTCCTGCAGAATCCGGACAATCAGATAGTTCAAACCAGCAAGGAGATGCGGACATCAAACCACTGCCCAACGGTCAGTGCTCCCCTTTGCTGCATCCCCCTCTGCTCACTGCTGCCCCACCCTCTCGCCTGGACATTCGGGACTCCCCTTCCCTTAGCTATCCTTTGACTGAACTTGGTTGCCCTCCCAAGGAGAGGGGCTCACCTGGGTAAATGCCCTCTTCAGGGAAGACTGGAGCACTAGCCTGGAGCCCAAACAGGTCTGGGGGTGAGGGAGTCAGACAATGTTGCGGGGAGCTTTGGGGAAACAGGCAGACAGCCCCCTCCCAACCTCGCCTCAACTCATTAGCCCTTTTCCCTCTTAGGGCACTTAAGTTTCCAGGACTGTTTTGTGACTTCCGGGGTCTGGAATGTGACGGAGCTGGTGAGAGTATCACAGAGTAAGTGAGTCCTTTTTTCTAGGCCAGGGCCCAAGATTGGGGTGAGAAGGTGGGACTTGGACCTGAGGGCCCCCATATTGAAGGCACAGGCCAAACAGAGGAGAAGGAACTTCCTTTGTTCCTTTGGCCATGGGATGGCTGGCTGGGGCAGAATTGTCCAGAGAGCCTAAGCCATCTCTAATCTCTGTGTTTTTGAAGAAAAAAAGTCACAACCAAAGACTTTTCCCTGAGAACCCCCAGTGGGCTTTCGGGAGAGGTTTCCAAAGCATCCCAGGTCACCTACCTTCCCATCCTGTGTCCCTGCAGCAAACTCCCCCGGGGCTTCTGGGAGCTGCTCAAGGCAGCACACAGGCCCGTGGGGTCTCTAGCACCTATCAAACTTGACCAGCCTCTTATTCTTCCCAGCTCCTGTGGCGACAGCATCAGGGCCCAACTTCTCTCTGGCAGACTTGGAGAGTCCCAGCTACTACAACATAAACCAGGTGACCCTGGGGCGGCGGTCCATCACCTCCCCTCCTTCCACCAGGTAAGCCCAGCCCTGCAGCCTTCTTGTCTCCCTTGAGACTACCCAATAACCTGTTATTCACAGCACCTGGGCCTGAGTGCTTCAGGATGTCACCCCTTGTTGAGGGCACTAGCTCTCAGTGGCCTGGACCCACTGTACTCAGCTACTCCATGAACTTCCTGTCACACAGCAGTTGGCCCTAGGGACCAAAACTGTACAAGTCATGGCTGGAAGTAGAATCAGGCAAGATCTCCTCTTGGAGAGGTGACACTTGAGCCCAGACACATGGCAGGAGTAGAGGGATGGGATGGATGCTCCAGGCAGCCTCCCTCCCAGGCGAAGCTGGACAGGTTGGCAGGACCACCCCACAGAGGACTTTGGAGACCTGAGGAAAGCATGTGACCTTCATCTAGGGCAGCAGAGACCACTGAAGGGTTTTCAGCAGGGTATGCTGGGGATATGGGTTCCAAAAGCTCCTCCCAGCAACAGTGTGTGGGTAGGGCTGACAAAGTGAGGAGGCCATCCTCCAGGCTGGGGTGGAGGAGGGCCTGGGTGGGTGGGGTGTGCTGGAGAGAAGGGGAAGAGTTGAGAGGTGCTGGCAGGTAGTCACTTGGCCTCATAGGCACATCTTGAAGGGGAAGGTCAGGTTCTGTCCTCTTTCAAAACTGGGACATTTTTTTCACTGTGAGGTTGAGGTTTTGGACCTAAGTGTGTGTTTGTGTGGGTTGAACCCGGGCACTCTACCACTGACCTCCATCCCAACCCATTTTAATTTTTATTTTGAGACAGGGTCTTGCTAAGTTGCCCAGGCTGGCCTTGAACTTGTAATCCTCCTACCTCAACCTCCAGAGTTGCTAGGATTACAGGCATGTGCCACCATACTGGGCTATGCATTCATTTTGATTTTTTAAAATCTAGCATTAAAATATTCTTTATCTTGATGACTGAGTTTTGTGGCGCCCCTGACCTTTTTATCCCCGAGAATACCTTGCTGGCCCCTGGAGACTGATGGGAAATGGTGGGTGGAGCAGAGGAGGAAGGTGCTCACTTCTCTGATGGGCCCTCAGTGGACCTTAAGGGGCTCAAGAGGGGCAGGCTGGAAGCTGCCTTGCTCCAGGGAGCAGGTGGGCTGGTCTTAGGGTTGGGCATCCAGGGAGAGCCCAGAGCACTGCTATAGGCTAGCTTCTGTTCCTTGCACAGAGGGTTATCATTATATGGTTCCTCAGCCTGGGCACCCAGTGACTCCTTGAAGCCTTGGCCTATCTGATCCTCTCTTCCTTCCCCAGCACCACCAAGCGCCCCAAGTCCATTGATGACAGTGAGATGGAGAGCCCTGTCGACGACGTGTTCTATCCCGGGACAGGCCGTTCCCCAGCAGCTGGCAGCAGCCAGTCCAGTGGGTGGCCCAACGATGTGGATGCAGGTATGGGCATGGCAGAGCCATCCGACCCAGACCAAGGGCAGCCCAGAGCCCAGAGCCTTTCACTAGTTCCCCCATTGTCGGGTGGCATTACCTCTCTCCTTCCTGGATTTCTGAAGTGGGCAGACCAACTGAAGAAGGGGAGTGGAGGCAAGGAGCTGGGCTGCTGCTGAGTGGGCAGCAGAACCCATGGGCATGGTGGGGAGAAGCAGAGGGGCCTCCAATCCTCAGGTGCCCTGTAGTGGGAGGCTGTGACCTCGTTTTCACAACCTCTTCCTCTTGATATTTCTGCAAAGAGATTGCCCAGCCTGGTGGTCCCCATAGTTGAAAGTTGTTTTGTCAACCTGGGCTCCAGTGGCATTTGAGACCTGTGTCACTCTGCAGTGGGGACAGCCCAGTGCATTGTAAGGTGCTGAGCAGCATCCCTGGCCTCCACCTGGCAGATGCCAGGAGTAAGCACTCACTCCCTGTTTTGAGGAACAAAAATGTCTTCAGACATTGTTGAATACCCGCATGGGGCAGAATTGTCTTGGCCTCAAGGAAGTGAGGGCCAGTTTACAGAGAGGCTCAGAGACCAGTGAAGAGGAGACAGAGCTATTTTTAGACCAGGCAGGGAAGCTCTAGTGAAGGGTGAAGGTTCTGTGGAGCCTGTAAGAAGAAGCTCAAACCTCAGACCTTCGCTTCCCTCTGAGCAACCTATTCCTATGGAACCACCTACCTTCATCCCCAGTGTTGGCTGAGGGTATGGACAGACTAGAGAACTTTGATGGGGCGGGGGATGCCTATGCTCTGTGTGTGTGTGTGTGTGTGTGTGTGTGCGCGCGCGCGCGCCCGTAGGCTCACTGCAGGGGACCCCTGCCTAACATGCCAGACCTACAGCCTATGTATGTCCTTGAGGGGTGAGGGTCTTGGAGCCTGGGAGTGCAGAACTGCTGATATGGGGTGTGCATAGGGCATATCTGTTCTGGAAAGGCCTGTGGACAGAGGTGGGGACTGGGCCTCATTTATTCAGGGTTTGACCCAATAGCACCTTGTCTGCTATAGGCTGGGGCCAGGGATGGGGCTGGGCAGTGGAGAGGGCTACCAATGCAGACTCTGGCTTCTGTTCTTGGCTCTTGGGAGAAAGGGAAGAGGGCTTGCCTCCAAGCTTCTGACTGAGAGAGTGGGCTCAAGACACTCTAGACCTCTGGTGGAGACTGGACTCTTTGGGATAAAACCCCAGCATGACTTTGGTAGCCCCTCCCAGTGTTTTGTCATGACAAGCAGGTCCTGGGCCAGCATGGCCCTTACCCCTCCTTGGGGAAGACACTGGTGGCAGAGAGAGGGAGTTGAGAGGGCCCAGGAGACTTGGGCTGCATCCCAGGTCCCTGCCAGGGCCTCAGTCAGGTGATCCCTTCTGCACGACTGCCACTGGAGTGCCTTGAGGGCCCATCTGCTGCCATTGGCTCTTGGGAGGAGAGCTTCCAGGTCCCTCCTCACAGACCTAGTATCCAAGGAGCCCTCCTCTTCCTGGCCCCTGCTTTCTTCCTTCTCTGCTCTCTGCTCTTGCGCCTGCCATTTCTGCTTCTTCCCGCAGTCCTGCCATGCACGGCACCCCCAACATCCTCCTGCAGCACCCCCAGCTCCCTCCCCCTTCTTGTAGTGATTTCCCTGTGCTGCGACAAATCGCCAATTAAGCAGCCCAGCTGCAGGACAGAGAACAGCTGGGGAGGCGCTGTGCGGCAGCAGGGACAGCTGTGCACAGCTGGTGGGGCGCTCCCCCCCCCCCCACAATGCCAGCTATCAGGTGGCACACAGCTGCTGCCAGATAACACCTCTGCTGGCGGCTGGGAGCTCACCCTTCCCCCGCCTCTTCCCAATGCCGTTGTTGGCTCTTATTTCTCTGTTCTACAGCCCCTCCAACCCCCTCCCAACTGACTCAATTTGTCCCTCAAATATGGCAGCTCTACAGATCTGCCTCCCCTCCACTTCGCCTATCCCGGGAAGAGAAGCTCAGCACAGGACAAGGTTCAGCCCAGTTGAACTACCCTGGAGAACTCACCCACTGGGAACCCTCTTTGTCCTGGTGTCTTTGGGATGCCACACCCATTGCACAGAGATGTGCTTGGCTGGTAGCTTCTGGCTCCTGGAGGAAGAGCTCAAACAGGGTCTTCTCTGTGCCTGTCTCCAGCAGAATGCCACCCTTACCTCTGGCACCAGGAGCAGAGCTCATCCCCAGCCTCCAGATCCCCTGGCCAGGCGAGTCCTTCTCTGGCTCTGTCCTAGGACCCACCTAGGCCCTCTGGCTCCTGTCCCTGCTCTTCTGTTCGATGTGTGTCCCTCCCAGGGGACACACATGTGGGCCCCTGACTGTGCCTTCCCTTCCCAAAAGGGAGCACTGGTTTCTTCCCACCAGAGTGGCCCAGGGCCCAGGGTACCTCCTGGGCTTGGCCCTCTGACCCTGTTCATCACCCATCATCCCAGCTCTCAAACTGGCTCCCTGGGCTCTTCCTGAACCCCTTTTCTGATGCTGGCCCTGTATCCCCCTTTTTATCCCCTTATCTGTTTGTCACTAGACAGGAGGGGCTCCCCTTGCTCAGCCCCAGCCTAGTACATACTGGCCCATGTTATGCAGAGGCCTCATTTTTCCTCTCTTGCCAGATGTACCCACGGCCAACCTGCACATGGGGTATCAGGAGCCCAGATAAGGAAACGTGGGCAGGAGGCCTCATGGTGGAAGAAGGGTTGGCAGGGGTGCCCTGAGGAGAGAGGGAGCGAGCTGCTGGCTTCCTGCTCCCACCGCCTTTCCTGCTCCCACCCCAGCCTGGCTAAACCTGCCTGTGTTGCTGCTTCCTCCCCCCAGGCCCGGCTTCTCTAAAGAAGTCAGGAAAGCTGGACTTCTGCAGTGCCCTCTCCTCTCAGGGCAGCTCCCCACGCATGGCTTTCACCCACCACCCGCTGCCTGTGCTTGCTGGAGTCAGACCAGGTGAGAAATGGGGGACCCGGAGCGGGCAGTGTGGGAGGTGGCCAAGTGCCAAGGGGAAGCTGGCAAGGTACATGGGCCAGGGCTGACTGGATGACAGTCCCAGGTTCCCTGAGTGTGCCATGGTGTGGCAGCAAGGGTATGTGGGACAGGGACCCCCTCACATTACCCCCCTGAGAACCAGGCCTGGCCCTGAGTCTGCTCACCTGGTTCCCAAGTGCCCTCCAACTTGCTTCTGACTCCCATGTGCAAGCGTGTGTGGGTGCATGTATGAACTGCATGTTCACTGGGAACCTCCTGAGCCTCCTCCACACACGCCTCAGGCCCAGTTCGCCTTTCATCCCATCAGCAACTGCCCCCCTTGCCTTCCTTTGGCTCTTCTTTACCAGCCCTTCACTGAGCCCAGGGCCTGGTTTCCCACTATGAATCTAGGGTGGCATAGATGGAAAAGACCACTGCTGCCTGGTGTAATGGTGCATGCCTATGATCCCAGCTACTTGGGAGGCTGAGGCAGGAGGCTAGCTTGGGCAACTTAGCAAGATCCTGCCTCAAGGAGCGGGGGCTATAGCTCAGTGGCAGAGTGCTTGCCTTGCACATGTGAGGCGCTGGGTTCGATCCTTAGCACCACATAAAAATAAACAAATAAAGGCATGCTGTCCATCTACAACTACAAAAATAAAAATTAAAAAAAAAAAAGATCCTCCCCAAAACAAAACAAAAGGGGCTAGGGGTGCAGCTCAGTGGTAAAGCACTTGCCTAGAATGCATGAGGCCCTGGGCTCCATCTCCGGCACTGCAAAAAAAAAAAAAAAAAAAA
>JAJEJO010030707.1:0-13894 GCA_020662805.1 Glaucomys volans
TCCCTATTTTTTCTAGTGTTTTGAGCATGAAGGGGTGCTGTATTTCATCAAATGCTTTCTCTGCATCTATTGAAATAATCATGTGGTTCTTGACTTTAAGTCTGTTGATGTGGTGAATTATATTTGTTGTTTTCCAGATGTTGAACCAACCTTGCATCCCTGGGATGAAACCCACTTGATCATGGTGCACTATCTTTTTAATATGCTTTTGTATGTGATTTGCTAAAATTTTGTTAAGAATTTATGCATCTATGTTCATTAGAGATATGGGTCTGAAATTTTCTTTCCTCGATGTGTCCTTCTCTGGTTTTGGTATCAGGGTGACATTAGTTTCATAGAATGAGTGAGCAAGCAATCATGAAATTCATTTGGAGGAATAGAAGTCCCAGAATAGCCAAAACAATTCTTAGCAAGAAGAGCAAAGCAGGGGATATCAAAATACCAGACCTCCAACTATACTACAGAGCAATAGTAACAAAAACAGCATGGTGTTGGCACCAAAATAGACAGTTAGATCAATGATACAGAATAGAGGACACAGAGACAAACCCACATAAATTCAGGTATCTCATACTTGACAAAGGAGTCAAAACATACAATGGAGAAAAGATAACCTCTTCAACACATGATGCTGGAAAAACTGGAAATCCATTTGCAGCAAAACGAAACTAAACCCATATCTCTCACCCTGTATAAAACTCAACGCAAAGTGGATCAAGGACCTAGGAATTAGACCAGAGACCCTGAACTTAATAGAAGAGAAAATAGGTCCAAATCTCTATCACATTGGCCTAGGACCAGATTTCCTTAACATGACTCCCAAAGCACAAGAAATAACAGCAGGAATCAATGATCGAGATAGAGTCAAACTAAAAAGCTTTTTCTCAGCAAAGGAAACAATCAGCAATGTGAAGAGAGAGCCTTCAGAGTGGAATAAAATCTTTGCCACACACACTTCAGATAGAGCACTAATCTCCAGAATCTACCAAGTACTCAAAAGTCTTTACACCAAAAACACTAATAACCCAATCAATAAATGGGCCAAGGAAATGAACAGACACTTTACAGAGGAAGATCTACAAGCAATCAACAGATTTATGAGAAAATGTTCAACATCCCTCGTTATAAGAGAAACGCAAATCAAAACCACCTTAAGATTTCATCTTACTCCAATTAGAATGTCTTTTATTAAGAACACAGGCAACAACAGGTGTTGGCGGGGATGTGGGGAAAAGGGTGCACTCATACATTGCTGGTGGGATTGTAAGTTGGTGCAGCCACTCTGGAAAGCAGTGTGGTGAATCCTCAGAAAACTTGGAATGGGTCCACCATAGCACCCAGCTATCCCACTCCTTGGCCTATACCCAAAGTACTTAAAATCAGATTACTATAGCGATGCAGCCACATCAATGTTCATAGCTGCTCAATTCACAATGGCTATATTGTGGAACCAACTGAGATGCCCTTCAATAGATGAATGGATAAAGAGACTGTGGTATATATACACAATGGAATATTACTCAGCCATAAAGAAGAATGAAATTATGGCATTTGTAGGTAAATGGATGATGTTGGAGACTGTTAGGCTAAGTGAGATCAGCCAATCCCAAAAATCCAAAGGCCGAATGGTTTCTCTGATAAATGAATGATGATGCATAATGTGGGGGGGGAGGGTGGCAAGAATGGAGGAAGGATAGATAGCATAGAGGGAAGGGAGGAGTGGGTTTGGGGTGGGGGGATAAGAATAATAACAGAATGTGTGACAGACACCATTGCCCTGTGTACATGTATGAATGCACAGATGGTGTGACTCTACTTTGTGCACAACCAGAGAAACAATAGCTGTACTCCATTTGTGCTCAATGAATCAAAATTAAATAAATTTAAAAAAAGGTCAGCTATCTTCAGGCTTGGATGCTTGTTAAGAGATTTTAGAATCTACCATTGTTTTCTGAAATTCTTGAGAATTCTATTTTTTGATTCATATTAAAAAATAGAAAAAAAAGTAGTGCACCATGATCAATTGGTGTTCACCTCAGGGACGCAGGTTGTTTTAATATATGGATATCAATAAATGTAATTGATCACATCAATAGACTTCATGACAAGAACCACATAATTATCTGCATACATGCAGAAAAAGGCTTTGACAAAATTCAGCCTCCATTGATGCTCAAAGCACTAGACAAACTAGGGATAATAGGAACATACCTCAACATTGCCAAAGCTATACCTGCTAAGCCCCAGGCAACATGATTTTATAGAGAGAAAAATGGAAAACATTCCCTTTAAAAATTGGTGCAAGAGAGGATACAGATAGGAATAGAATAACTCAAACTATCCCTATTTACTGGTGACGTGATTCTACATTCAGATGACAGCAAAACTCCATCAGGAAACTTCTAGAACTCAAAAGTAAATTCAGCAAAGTAGATGGATATAAAATTGACACCCCAAAATCAATTGCTTTCCTATACGTCAGTGCTGAATCAGCTGAAAGAGAGTTTAGGAAATCTATCCCATTCATGAGAGCATCAAAAACAATTAGAATCAATGGAAAGAAGAGGTAGAAGACCTGTACAATGAAAACTACAGAGCACTAAAGAAATACATTGAACAAGACCTCAGAAGATGGAAAGGTCTCTCATGTTGTTGGATAGGCAGAGTTAAGATTGTCTAAAGGGCCATTCTACCCAAAGTGGTATACAGATTTAATGCAATTCTGAATACAATGCCAATGATGTTCTTCATAGAAACAGGAAAAGCAGTCATGAAATTCATGTGGAAGAATAAGAGGCCCAGAACAGCCAAAGCAATCCTTAGAGCAAAAGGAGAAGCAGGAGGTATCACAATACCAGACCTTTTATTATACTACGGTGCTCTAGTACCAGGAACAGCCTGGTATTGGCACCAAAACCTTGAATAATACCAGTGTAACAGAATAGAAGTCATAGAGACAACCCACAGAAATGCAGTTACCTCATACTAGACAAAGGCACCTGAACATACATTGAGGAAACATAGCCTCTTCAGAATATGGTGCTTGGAAAACTGGAAATCCACATGTAGCAAAAGGAAATTAAACCCCTATCTATCACCCTGGACAAAACTCATCACAAAGTGGATCAAGGAACCAGGCTTTAAACTGGAGGCCTTGTGCCTACTAGAAGAAAATGTAGGCCCAACTCCATCAAGTCAGCTTAGGAACCAACATCCTCAATGAGAGTTCTAAACTCAAGAAGTAAAATGAAGAATCAATAAATGGGACGGAATCAAACTAATAACATCTGTGCAGCAAGGAAACAATCAAGAATGTGAACAAAGAGAACCTACAGAAAGGGAGAAGATCTTTTCCACCTGCACCGCAGACAGAATAATAACCTACAGGATGTAGAAATAATTGTAGAAATCTTAACATCCCCTGCAAAGAAACAGAATTTACCCAATGAAAATGGGCAAAGGAACTAAACAGGCAAATCAGAGAAGAAGAAATATGAATGGTCAACAAATATATAAAGAAATGTTCCGTATCTCTAGCAATTAGAGAAAAGCAAATTAAAACTATATTGAGATTCCTTCTCACTCCAGTGAGAATAGCAATTATTAAGAATACAGTGGCAATAAAATGTTGGTGAGGATGTGGGAAAAAAGGTTCCCCCATACATTGCTGGTGGGACTGCAAAGTGCTGCAGCCATTTTGGAAACACTATGGAGATTCCTCAGAAAACTTGGAATGGAACCACCCTTTGACCCAGTTCTAACATTCTTTGGCATATATGTAAAGGGCTTAAAATCAGCATACTACAGTGATGTGGCCACATTAATGTTTATAGTAGTTCAATTCACAAGAGCTAAGCTATGAAACGAACCTAGGTGTCCTTCAGCAGGTGAATGGATAAAGAAAATATCATATACATACACAATGGAAAATTACTTAGCCATAGAGAAGAATGGCCATATAGCATTTGGCAGTAAAAGGATATAACTGGAAACTATCATACTAAATCCACCAAGCCAATCCCAGAAAACCAAAGGCCTTTTCTCTCTGATATGTGGAAGCTAACACACATTAAGGGAGGGTGAAGAGGGAAGAATAGAAGTTCATTGGATTAGACAAAGGGGAATGAAGGGAAGGGAGGGGGGATGAGAATAGAAATGACAGAATGAATCAGACATAACTTTCCTATGTTCACATATGAATACACGACTAGTGCAACTCCAGAGCATGTAAAACCGCAAGAATGGGAAGTTTTCTTCCATGTATGTATAGTATGTCAAAATACACTCACTCTACTGCCATGTATATCTAAAAAGAACAAATAAAAAGTTTCAAGAAATCCCAAAAGGCAAACCTGTTGCTTCTACCAAGCAGAATCAAATTCCCCTTGGAATCTTTAGTTGACTCACAAGGACCACATACTGCCCCATGGCATTGTAGGCAACCATATGCCCCTCATGGTCTTGTCTACATGTCACAAAAGCAGTAGATGCCTGGTGACCTCCTGGCTCTCTAGGACTCAGATGCTCTGTGAACACTGATCACCTCAATGGCTCTCCAAGCTACCACAGCACCATCAGGACAGGACAGAGCACACCCTGACCTCTGGACTGTCCCACCTGCAGGATGGCATGGCTTCCCCATGCTTTGCCCCTTAGACAAAGCCTGGGCATCTGAGGTGTCACCTCCCTCCAGGCCCCTTGGCTGGCTGGAGCCCTCACATTAACCTAGTGAGCAGTAATGGAGTTCAAGGACTGTAGGAATGGCCCAGCACCCATCATGCAGCCTGGTCTCCGTGGGAGCTGCTGGGCTTCCACCCCTTAGCCAGTATCTCCCTTGACCCATGGGAACAAAGGAAAGCACCCCATGCCAATCCCCAGGCAATCTCCAGAGCCGAGGGCAGGACCCTTCTCTGTTCCAAGCCTTGAAGTGGCTCCCATTTCCATCAGAGTGAGAGGAACCCCCCCCCCCCCGAATACAGGAGGGACATCTGCTATCATGGCCTTGGCACTTGCAGAGTCCCTTTCCTGAAGCCTGCTGCCAGAAGTCCTCAAAGTCACTCCTGCACCTTCTCTTCATCTGTGCTCAGATCTCCTTCTCAGGGAGGTCCCCCCAAGCCACCCCAGTTTCAGAACCTCTCTACTGCAGGTTCTCCAGCTCCTTATCCAGCTGATGGTTTCCACTTCACTTTGGTCACTGTAAATGTGTGAGATGGGTCACCTGTTGGTTGTGTGTTGATCCTCATCCTTGTCCCTAGAATGATCTAGCTACACAGAGCCACTACTTTTCCTCTTTTATGTGCCAATACCCTGCAAATTTCTGTAGTTCCTGGCACACAGTAGGTGTCCATTCAATGTGTGCCTAATGTGTGAATTGCTCAGTGCAAAATCCCATGTATTGCAGTCTAGTTGAAGTGAAACACTTTTCTACTAGTTGCCACAATTTGATTTCCCACATAGAATACTTTGCAAAACAGGAGCTATTTTTAAAATATAGGCAGGAAGCAGAAGCACCCTGGAGAAGAGAACCACAATCCTACTTCCCCGTACTCCACCATTCTCCACACCCATTGTCAGAAGGTGCCGAAAGCTCATAAATTGGGCAACACATTCCTCATTTACTAATGTCACATACAAATGAGAGCCACTCACACCTGTTATTACTTCCCCGTAAATGAAAAGTAAAAACTAAAAGAACAAAATGAAAATCCTCTTGGGTTCTCTAGAATGCTCAGCATTATCTTATGATGCCCCAGGTCTTTGAAAGAAACATCTGCCCACCATAATCTTGTGCTATACATAGTAAAACAGATGTCTGTCCAAATACATAATCAGGACCACAATTTCTTGAGAAGTGGAGGGGATGATCCAGGAGGTCAGATTAGTCCATCTGCATTCATACTATAGCCCTAGCACTGCCATTGCACAACCCTGGAGCTCCTGGTGCTTCTGCTTCCTCATCTGTAAGGTGGGCATGACCAGAGTGTCTGCTTTGGGCATCATGGTCACATGAAATGAGAACTGTACAGCCTTTCATGGGAGTCTGGCCCATGTGAGTGTTCAGGAAACTCAAAATTATTACTCAGTAGATTTCCTGAGGCCTGGTGAGTTCCACTGGCATCCTATGATGTAGATGAGGGTATGCTCATCATCAGAGCCTGTGTCAGTCAGCTTTTCATTACTGTAAGAAATCCTGAGACAAATCCACTTATGAAGAGAAAAGTTTGATGACAGCTCAGAGTTTTAGGGTTCAGCATTGATTTCAGCATTGATTCACCCCATGGTTATTGGACCTGTGCGAGGCAGCAAATCATGGTGGAGAAACAAAGATGAAACAAAGCTATGTTCCTCAAGGCCAGACAATGAGAGAGAGAGGTAGAGAGGAAGATGAGAGGAGCGGGAAAGACAGAGGGAGAGGGAAAGGAGAGGGAGAGGGAGGGAGGAAGGGAGAGAGAGAGAAACAGAGAGAGAGAGAGAATGAATTACACTCTCCATGACCTTGATTAGGTGTGCTAAAATTTGGGATCTCAGGAGTTATCACGATATAAATATTGATCCATCTGGAAATGCATTTTGTCAGCTGACATGTTATAATATGCACTTAATTCTCATTGCTGCTGTTTGAAGCATCAGCTGATGTGTGGCCTCTGGGACCAGCTGCAGGACATGCATCCCAGAGACAGTGCTCAGGACCCTTGGTCTGGGCTCCACATCATGTCCTGTCCTTGCCATCGTTGGCAGAGCCTGTTTTTGTCCTGAGTCCCTGGGAGTCCAAGGGCAGAGCTGACCCAGTGACCAGGACAGAGGATTCTCCCCAGACAGTGCTCACTCACCTGGGAGTCCCAGCAGGAGGGTCAGCAGCAGGACAGCACAGGGACAGGGGGAAGGAACAGACATCATGGAGCCTTGTGGACCTTCTTTGTCCCAGTGTCTGTGCTGGGGAGATGCCAGCCTCTGCTCTATGGAGAGAACTGACACCCTGCCTCCCATGTTGCAAGAGGAAGTGACTGTGATGGAGTGACAGCAATTTCCCTCAAGACTGTGAGGTAGAAACCAGGGAGCACAGGCAGCAAAGGTGAGGAGTGTCTCATGGTGCTTTTCAGAAGGATTTGGACAGGGCTCGAGGACTAAGATAAGACTTCTTCTCCTGGTCCTGCACTGGCTCTGTGTGACCCCCATGGTATCCTGGACCTCAGTGTTTCTCAATTTGGTAGTCCCAGGACAAGGAGGATGTGCTGGGATCTCCTCATTCTGAGACCCAGGATGTGGCCTCTCTCTGCAGCAGCCTCCCTAAGAGCTACTCAGAAGAGGGAGGAGGATTGCTCAGTGTAGGGGAGGAGCTGGTCATTCCTGGAGGGACCACCCATTATAAATCCATTTTATTTTATTTAAAGAAGTATAGTTACCAATAGTGGTTGATTCATCCTGACAAATCCAGACACACATGGGATTTAGTTTCAGTTCTGAATTCCTACTTTTCCCTCCTGTCCTCACCCCACACACCCTCCTCCTTACTCATGTCAACTAGACTTCTTTTTGCTCATCTCTTCATTGATTTTCAATTGGGTCTTTTACTCTATACATAAAAGTGAAATTCCCTGTGTTATGTCCATATTTACACATAACATGATTTTAAGAATTTATTCTGTATTTCCTCCTCTATCCCTCCCTCCTCTCTGACTCGATCTCCTTCTCTTCTACTCACCTTTCCTATATCTTCATCATACACAGTCCTCCTCTCCTTTCCTATATTAAACTTTAGTCTCCACAGGTGAGGGAAAACATTACAACTTTAATATTTTGAGTCTGGCTTATTTCACTTAGGGTGATGTTCAACATTTTCATCCATTTTCCAGCAATAGCCATAACCTCATTCTTCTTTGTGGCTGAGGAGAGCTCCATTGTCTATACAAACCACAGTTTCTTAATCCATTCACCTATTGTCAGACTCCTGGTTTGATTCCATGCTTAGCTACTGTGAATTGTGCTGCTCTAGACATTGAGGTGGCTGCATCCCTGTAGTGTGCTGATGTTATATCACTTGGAAAAACATGAAGGAGTTGGATAGCAGGGACAGGGGTTGGTTCCATTCCTGGTTCTTTGAGGATTCTCCCTGCTGCTTTCCAGAGTGATTGACCTCATTTGTAGTCCTACCAAAAATATATGAGAGTACATTTCCTCACATGCTTACCAGCACTTATTACTTGTGATCGTGGCATTTGCTGTCTGAGTGGAGTGAGATGAAACCTTAGTGTAGTTTTGATTTGCATTTCCCTGAGTATGAGGAATGATGATAGTTTCTTTTTTCACATACATATTGGCCATTTGTGTTTCTTCTTTTGAGAAGTTTCTGTTTAGTTTTCTTTCCCATTGGTTGATTGGGTTATTATTATTGCTATTTTTTTTGGTTGAGTTTGAGTTCTTCACATATACTGAGTACTAATCCCCTGTTGGAAGCGTGACTGGCACTGTCTTCTCCCATTCCGTAAGCTCTTTCTTCATTCCCCTAATCATCTCCTTTGCTGTGCATGAGATTTGAACTGATGGCATCCTACTTATTTATTCTTCATTTTCTTTCATGCACTTTGGAGGTTTTATTAAGGACGTTGTCATCACCATCTACATGATGGAGTGGTGACCCTATGTTTTCTTCTTGTGATTGTAAGCATTTTGGACTAATTCTTGTGTCTGATTCATTTTGATTTGACTTTTGTGCAGGACAACAGATATGGACCTAGTTTCATTTTTCTTCGTATACCTAGCTATCCAGTTTGCCCAGCACAAGTTGATGAAGAACGTGTCTTTTTTCCAAGGTGTATTTTCAATACCCTTTTCAAATATCAGGTAGCTCTGAGTATGTGGGTTTGCCCTTTGTCTCCTATCCTTTTCCATTGGTCTTCAAGTTTTTTTAATATATTTTAATTTTACAGACTGCATTGTGATTCATTGTGCACAAATGGGGTACAGCTTTTCATTTCCATGTTTGTACACTATGTATATTCACACCATTCTTGTAATCATACATGTACATAGGGTAATAATGTCTCTCTCAGTCCACCATCTATCCTTTCCCTACCCTCTCCCACCCCATTTCCCTCTGCATGATCCAAATTTCTTCCATTCATCTCTTACCCCCCAGTCACCACCCCCTCCTTGTGTATCATTATCTATTTTTTCAGAGAAAACATTCATCCTTTGGTTTTTGCGTCATGGCTTATTTTACTTAGCATGATATTCTTCAACTCTGTCCATTTTCCAGCAAATGCCATAATTTAATTTTTCTTTTTGGCTGAGTAATATTCCATTATGTCTATATATCACAGTTTCTTTATCCATTCATCAACTGAGGGGCATCTAGGTTGGTTCCACAATGCAGATATTGTGAATTGAACTGCTATGAACAGTGATGTGGCTGCACCTCTGTACTTTGCTGATTTTAAGTCCTTTTGGGTATAAACTGAGGAGTGTGATAGCTGGGTCAGATGGTGGTGGGTCCATTCCAAGTTTTCTGAGGGATCTCCATACTGCTTTCCAGAAGGAGGACACCAATTCGCTACTCCACCAGCATGTATGAATGTGTGAATGTATGAATGTGCCTTTCCCCCATATTTACACCAACACTTATTACTGCTTGTGATCTTGCTGATAGACATTCTATTTGGAGTTAGATGAAATCTTAGGGTGGTTTTGATTTGTATTTCTCTCACTACTAGAGATGATGAGCACTTTTCCATTTATTTGTTGATCACCTGTACATCTTCTTCTGTGAAGTGTCTGCCCAGTTCCTTATCCCATTTATTGATTGGGTTCCTTGTATCTTTGGTGTAAAGTTTTGTAAGTTCTTTATAAATTTTGGAGATCAATGCTCTGTCTGAAGTTGTGGAAAAGATGGTTTCCCCTTCTGTAGCTTCTGTTTTCACATTTGTTTGTTTCCTTTGCTGAAAAAAAGCTTTTCAGTTTGAATCCATCCCACTTATTGATTCTTACTTTTATTTCTTGTGTTCTGGGGGGTCTTGTTAAGGAAGTCTAGTCCTAAGCCAACATGATGAAGATTCAGCCTACTATTTCTTGCATTTGGTGAAGGGTCTCAGGTCTAATTCCTTGATCCTTGATCCATTTTGAACTGAGTTTCGTACAGGGTGAGAGAGAGGAGTTTAATTTGATTTTATTGAATAGGTACTTCTAGTTTTGCCAGCACCATTTGTTGAAGAGGCTACCTTTTCTCCATTGTATGTTTTTTGGCACCTTTATCTAATATGAGATAACTGTACCTATTTTGGTTTCTCTCTGTGTCTTCTATTCTGTACCATTGGTCTACCTGTATTTTTTGGTGCCAATTCATGCCTTTTTTGTTACTCGTGCTCTACTGTAGAGTTTAAAGTCTGGTATTGGGATACCTCTGCATCACTTTTCCTGCCCAGGATTGCTTTGGCTATTCTGGGAATTCTGTTTTTCCGGATGAATTTCATGATTTCTTTCTCTATTTCTATAGGAATGTCATTGGAATTTTAATTTGAATTGTGTTAAATCTATATAACAACATTGCAAGCATGGCCATTTTGATATTAATTCTGCCTATCCTAGAGCATGGGAGATCTTTCCATCTGCTAAGGTTTTCTTCAATTTCTTTCTTCAGTGTTCTGTCGTTCTCATTGTAGAGGCCTTTCACCTCTTTTGCTAGATTCATGCCCAATACTGAAATATTTATGAGGCT
Organism: Glaucomys volans; assembly: GCA_020662805.1. NCBI lineage: Eukaryota > Metazoa > Chordata > Mammalia > Rodentia > Sciuridae > Glaucomys > Glaucomys volans. The sequence continues at coordinate 10,712 of JAJEJO010030707.1, forward strand.
TTTGTGAACGTAGCAGTTTTCCTAATTCTCTTTCACAGGATTCATCACATTCCACAAGGATTCACTGGACATTCCACAAAAGGTTTGAAAACCCAGTTAAACATATCACCAAATGTAAAGTATGGACTATTGACTTTGTTGAGTCTGCAGTTCAGAAAAAAAAAAAGAAAAAAATGAAGGTTAAAAAGAACCTAAAGGCCATTCAGGACACAAGCAAGCATGTTGACATGCACACGAGAACCCCAGGAGAGGAGAAAGAGGAAGGGGAAAGTTTATTTGAAAATAAATGTCCTCCATAATCTTGAATGTGATCAATATATGAATGTGCAAATCCAAGATGCTGAACAACCTCCAGGTTCAATCAAGTGGCCCAGAAACACACTGAGGCACCTTGCAACCAATCTGCAAAGGCTGAAGTAAAGGGTACAAATCTGAAGCAGAAAGAGAGGCATGATCTGCATATACAGGAGATTTTTTATCGAGTTCTTAATAATGGGAACCATAGGTAGAAAGTTGAAAATGATGAGAACACACACACACACACACACACACACACACACACACCGTGAATTCTATACCTGGCACAACTATCCTTCCAACATGAATGAGAAATGAAGATATTCCCAGACAAACAAAAACCAAGCAGGTTACTAACTCTGGAAATGTCCTCCATGAAAGTCTATAGGAGGTCATGGGGTGGAATGAAAGGATGTTAGATAGAAAGGCCAAGTTTTACCACCAAATAAAGATCTGTTGTATCTTGAATTTTCTAAAATTCCTGATGCCTCAACATCCTCACAGCAGATGTGAACACGCCATTCAACACACAGGGATCAGTGCAATAAGGTGTTCTCAGCCCAGAGTCCCTCGTTGCTGAACCTGGACTGTGACCTAGTGCCATCCAGACACACCTGTGAAACTCCTCACAGTGTCAGCCTGGGTGATCTGCAGGGACCCCCAACATGGCACTTGACCTGGTGTTCTCTATAGGAGCTCTGTGCTTGAAAAATCCTTGATTCCCAGATCTTCTCCAGATGAAGTTCCCTCTGCCGTGTTGGTGTGGCCCTTAGGTGGCTCATCTGTGGGATTAACCTTCACATGGACAACACAGTGACCATGAGGCAAGGAGGTTCTCAGGTCAGGTGCAGTGTCCCTGGGGCATGGCCCCTGACTGCTCATGCCTGGCTCCCTGGCTCTCTCAAAGGTTCCAACTCCTTCCATGGCAGCCTTCCCAGGTGATGGGTGTCTCCTTGCACAAGGAGAACAGAGGAAGGAGCAATGTGAGTCCTCTTTCCTTAAGATGTCCAAAGAAGTAATTTGAGGTTATAATGTCCCCTGGGTAACGTGCTTGGACTTTGAAGTGCTGCTAATTTCAACAGGCTTAGAGTTTCTCCCTTAAAATTAAATGATCACAAATAAAGAATTTTAAAGCACAGTTGAAACCAATATTGCTCCTCTGGATGACGACCTCAGCCCCTCCCCATTAGTCAACATTGTATTTTGTGATCAATTACCTGACAAGGACAATGCAGAAAAGGAAAGGTTATTCTGGGCTCACAGTTTCAGAGGTCAGACCACTGTCAGCTGGCACCATGGAGGACATGTGGGGGATCCCTACTCAGTACATGGCAGTCAGCACCAGGAACCAGAGAGAGAGGGAAAGAGGGAGAGAGAGAAAGAGGGAAGGAGGGCGGATGAGAGAGAGGGAGAGGGAGAAATAATGGAAGAGAACTGGTGTTGGTGGGAAGATCGAGTGCCCACAAGCATCCAGGGACACATAACCATACTTGGGGACAGGCCACAGTGACCTGCTTCCCTAGCCAGTCCACACCTGCCTACAGTTTCCGCCACACTCTGATTACATCTCACTCTTGTCAGAATGGCTGTCACCAATAATACAGACTCTAGATGGTGGTGAGAATGTGGGAAAAAGGGAACTCTTACTGTTAGAGAAAGTTTCCCTTAGCAAACCCACTATGGAAATCAGTGTCGCGGTTCCTCAAAAAACTAAAAATGAAAACTGCTGTGTGATCAACTCTGCCACAGCTTGACATTTATCTTAAAGAATAAAAGTCATATTCTGTAGATGTAGCTGCATACGTATTGTGATGGTTTACACATGAGCTTCCCTCACCAGCTCATGAAGGAAGTTTATTGGTAAAATGATTGGATTGTGAGGGTCTCAGCCCCTAATAATCTTAATCCTCTAATAGGGATTAACTCAGTGGTGAGTGCAGGCAGGTTGTGTGTGGCTGGATGAGGTGGGTTCATGGGGGCAGGTGTCTGGTGTCTGTTTGGTTGGAGAAGGGAGCTGTAATTCTCTCTCTCTCTCTCTCTCTCTCTCCCTCCCTCCCTCCCTCCCTCCCTTCCTGAAGGCCAGGTGCTCTCTACTTATTCTGATGCACACTTCTGCTATGATGTTGTGCCCAACTCAAGACCCAAGGAATGGAGTCTGTGAGCTGAGACCTCTGAATTTGTGAGCACCCAAATTAATCCTTTTGGGCACTAATTACTCTTGTCAGGATTGTGGGTGACAGCAGAAAATAGATGACTAAAACCCCATGTTTATCACAGCACAACTCACAGTAGCCAAGTTATGGAATCCCCTACCTGTCTCCCAAGAGATGACAAGATAAAGAAAATGTGCTGCATTTACACAATGGAATTTTATTCAATCATAAAGAAGAAGGAAATTACAGCATTTTCAGGAAGAGGAATGTCCCCGGTGATTGTCCTATCAAGCAAAATTGGACAGACTCAGATAGACAAGCACTGTTTTCTTCTGCATGTGGAAAAAAGGGGGCAAAATTCAGGATATGATGTAAACAGTAGGGGGGGAAGGGATCCAGGGAGGACTAAGGAGTGTAGAGAGAGGCATGAGGGGTTAGGAAGGGAATTCAGTCATACTATGTTATATGCGTGTATGAATAGGCCACAAGGGAACACAATACTGCAAAATTCCTATGTAGTCCAATCACTTTGAGAATTAAACAAGAAATAAGAAAGAGGAAGAAAGCCCCCTGGCTTCTTCTGTACTGCCTTTCCAGGCAGAGAAAGTGGGATTAGCCTTTGCAGAGCAATGGTGAGGGAAGGTCCAAGCTATGTCAGCATCATGGCCACTGGAAAGCCTCACAGTCAACACAGGCTTCAGCCAGTTAGGGGAGCAGCCTGGAGCCTCCACAG
>JAJEJO010030718.1:0-13104 GCA_020662805.1 Glaucomys volans
CTACAGTGCTGGGGACAGAGAGGACCTTGCTCCCAGACTCCAGTAGCCATAGTAGAGGGGAACTCTTGTAGGTGCCACACATGGGAAATAGGTCAGCCTCATCCTCTGGGCTACACAGGGCACCCTCTCATAATCAGATGGAGGAAGAGTCCCCTCCACAGCTCCGACATCCTGTGTGGTTACAGAGTTAGCCCCATGGGTGCTTCTAGGTTTGTCCCTTGTGTGATATTCCAGCACCCAGATCAGAGATGGCACAGACCAACAATTTAATCAATCCCAGGACTTTATCCACAGGTGTAGATGATTACCTTGACCTCCTCAGGCCCAGCACCAGTGTGTGCTGAGTCCAGTCAGTGCTGCTCTGAGCAGCTCCTGAGGCTGATGCTTTACATTGAGAGGGCTGGATTCCAGCAGGTTCTGGAGACCAGGGATGCTAATATCATGGTGTTGTTCCTGACCTGGGCCTTCCTGAGGCTGCATCCCCACATGACTGGAAGGCCAGAGGCAGGAAAGCAAGGTGGGACTGGAACCCCTGAGCTGTGCTGGGGTCACAAGGGGATCAGCATGCCAGGAAGGCACTCTCCCAGGCCTTGAGGAACTTCACTGTTATGGTGGTATTGATTGCACCCACAGGAAAAACCAGAAAACATGTCAACTGCTATATACCTGGTCATTTTCGTTGGTCAAAATGTAGCCAATTTCACAAGGTTTTTGTGGGGATTATGCTAAACCATGGCCTCAGTGAAAGGCACCAATTCTTAATAGAAACAACTGCTCCAGTCCAGGCATGCACCTCTACTGGGTCTGGGAGTGCAGGGCAATCACAACTTAGTGAACTTACGGTCCATTAGTGAGGCTGCCCCCCCCCACTGACCTCTGTGACAGCCCAGAGCATCCCCACCATAAGCCATGCAGGATGCACAGGGCTGCCTCCACCAGGGGACCTTCCTTCTCCTAGGAAGGGCCTCAGCTGGGCTTCAGCTCACAGAGACCCACCACACAGCAGTTGGTCAAATGTTGCCACCTGGAGCTCACCTACCAGTGACAGGGACTCACATGATTAATCCTGCTCAAGCCCAGGACCATTGAGAGGTGACTTTCCCTGGCCTGCTTGACCCTGTGTGCATCACATGGCTTCTCCTGCACTAGATCTGCCCCAGAAGCACAGGACACAGAACCCAATGTCTGATCACACTTGACATTCTGCCCAGGTGATCAGGGACCAGGGCATCTGGCTGAACCTGAGGACCATCAGGAGTGATTCTGCTAACAGCAGTCTGGGATCCACCTGCTCTGCCCCAGTCAGACTTCCCCAGAGACAGAGAGACCCAGAGATCAGGGAAGGCAGAGCTGGAGTGTCCACAGGTGACCTGGGAGGGCTGTACAGTGTCCTCCACTTTGTTCCAGGAAGGGGTAGAAACCCAAACCAGGTGCACTGCAGGGAGGCCCCAGGCTTCTGGGAGGCTGCAGCTGCTGCAGACAGTGGGGTGGTGAGACCTCAGCATGGGGCCACAGCACTCAGGTCTGCAAAGCAGTGGGGAGAGGGGGGACCAGCTGAGCCTCCACATTTGTGGTCCCAGCTGCAGAACCTTCCTTCTCTGCAGGACCACAGACTGACTCCTGAAAGGACGAGGGTACAGTGACCCTGCCTCTCCTTGCACCATCCTGGTGGGGATGATGGCCCAGTGTGCTCACCCTCCAATAGGCATCCATGTAAGTGTGGGAGGTGGGCAGTTGTCATGTATCAACAGAGCTGCTTGAGGTAAGCCAAGGTGAAGAGGGAGAGGGAAGCCAGAGGCACACAGTGACCTGAGAAGAGGCACAGAATTCTGTATGTGACCTGTCATTCACAAGGATCTTCATGGACCTTAGATGAACACTGGGTGCAGCAAGCCAACACCCCAGTCTCCATACAAGAAGGGGCTCTAGACATCCCTGAAGTCTGCCCTGCCCTTTCCTGAGCTGGTTCATGGAGCAGAGGATTCAGAGGAAAGAAGCTCATGCCTAGACACTGGGCTATTTCTGTCACTTACACCTTCCTGGACAGTTTGAAGAACACATTTAATATTCTTACTTAATCTTTCATGAATAAAATGCCACCAACCACCTCCTACATTCTCCAGTTTGCACTGGGCACAGACATCACTGAGGGCTCCACCCAGAGCTGCTATATAGCAGGAGGCATGCAAATAGGGCCTCCCTCTGCTCATGAAAACCAGCCCACCCTGACTCTGCAGCTCTGCACGGGAGGCCAGCCCTGGACTCCCAGCTCATCCTACTCAGTGGTCAAGACTGAACACAGGCTGCTCACCATGGACTGTGTGCTGAGCTGGGTTTTCCTTGTGGCTGTTTTCAAAGGTGATTAATGGGGAACAGAGATCCTGAGTGTGTGAGTGGACAGGAGTGAGAGAAAGAGTGGGTGAGTGAGAGTGTCCTGACCAGGCTGCCTCTGTGTTTGCAGGTGTGCAGTGTGGCGTGCAGCTGGTGGAGTCTGGGGGAGGCCTGGTGCAGCCTGGAGGGTCCCTGCAACTCTCCTGTGCAGCCTCTGGAATCACCATCAGTAGCAATCACATGAGCTGGGTTCGCCAGGCTCCTGGGAAGGGGTTGGAGTGGATTGGAGTAATGTACAGTGATGGTAGCACCAACCACCCAGACTCTGTGAAGGGCCGATTCACCATCTCCAGAGACAAGTCCAAGAACACGCTGTACCTGCAAATGAGCAGCCTGAGAGCTGAGGACACGGCCACCTATTACTGTGCCAGATACACAGTGAGGGGACTTCAGTGTGAGCCCAGACAGAAACCTCCCTGCTGGAAACCCAGGACCAGCAGGGGGTGCTCAGCACACAGGGAGCTCAGGGTCAGCCCAGGAACAGGTGCAGAGGGAGGAGAGAGCAACTCAGTTCAGTCCCTGAGGAACCTTCCCACTAGCACCTGCCCTGACACCATCTAGTGTGGAGATTCTCAGGATCTCTCCTGTGTCAGACCCTCAGAAGCTTCTCCTTCCCTAGGTCAGGCCTCTCTGAGGTTCCCTCCTCAGCACTGGGCACTCACTAAATTTCCTGATTAAGGTTGCTTGTTTGTTTATGTGTTTTAACCACATTTCCCATACTCTGCCTTTAATGTGAGCTTGATAAACTTTTATTTCCAGTACCAGGGATTGAACACAGGGTGCTCTACCCTGAGTCCCATCCCAGCCCTGACTGTGTCTTACTATAAGACAGTTTCTCCCCAGATTCCGAGGCTGGACTTGAACTTTTTGTCCTCCTGCTTCAGCTTCCTGAGTACCTGATTTATAGGGGAGCTCCTCCATGCCCAGGTGAACATCATGGACTATTATGCCATGTCTTAACCCCTCCATGCTCAGGTTTTCCTCCTGTCCCCTTCTCATGAGCCCTTACCAATCCAGGTCCACCCTGTGTCCTTCCTGTTGTGGATCAGGTCACAATACACAATGTAGCCCCCATAGTGCCACAACCTTCTAACCCTGGAACCTTTGTAGATGTTTGTAGGAAGTTAAGGAGGGTCTGTGCTGGCATCCAGTTGTAGAGAACAGGTAGGCTGCTGAACCTCCAGCCATCACAGCACAGAACCTACAGCAAGGAATTATCAACCAAGTGTCCTTGAACTGAACTGAGAAAAGGTGAGAGGAAACCCTAAAGTTCATCAAAACTGACAGGCATGTGCATATTCAGAGTGAGCTTTGGTGTATGTGAGCTGTCTGTCCCTCATGGTGAGGGTCTGTGACACACACACCCCACACCTGGCTCCAGTCCTGTGAGGACACCCACTCCTCATGCAGCTGACCATGGCCTGTGGACAGGGGTGACGTGAGCAAGGTCTGCAGAGAATGGGGCTCCCTGGACAACCACCCAGGAGGGCGAGTGGTCAGCTCTGCATGGACTGTGGGTGTTGCAGGTTGGCTCTGCCAGTTTCTCAGACTTAATTCATGGACAATTCATCAAGTACTTACTGAAAGGTACTCCACCTCCAGCTCTAGACAGACTCTGACATGGAAGCCTGAGTCCAGGGAGCTCATCATTTAAATCACAGCAGGTCAGGAAATGACTCTGAATCACTAAAAGCCTTGATTTCATCTTTCAAGATGTACAGACACTGATTTCCTCTGCAAGGTCAAGTAAAATCATGTATTATGTTATTTGAATTGTCATAAGGGGTACATTGAAGTCTATATGTTGACAAGGCCCTTTCTCTAAATGCCTTCTGCTTCTTAAGACTGGTCTAGTATTGTGTTTTCCTTTGTTTTCTCCAACATACTCTCTCAGCTCTGCCCCACCAGCTGGCTCTTTCTGTGACATTTTCTGACAGTTTTTCTCCTCTTCACTGTGTACTTCTTGCTCTCCTCCCCACAAGAGCTTGGTCAACCAGGCTTTCCCATCTTCCCTTATTTGGTTTCTTATCCATTTGGGCGAGAAACACTAGCTTTTCTTTAAGTCAGGTCTTCAATAAGTGTAATTCATTGAAATTTTCAATTGGTGTCTTTAAACTTTGTTGTTATCTTCATAGTTCCTCTCTAACAATACTCTCCTCCTAAAAGTTATTCAGACATATTATCCTCCAAAGGACAATGGTTTCTGGAGGACTTCTCTCTCCACAGTTGTACTGAACAAGACTGAAAAAGGAATGCATAACACAGTAAATGATGGTGGTACTGCATTTTCCATTCTCACTGTTACATATCCTGGAATTTGCAAGATGACTGTTAAAACTTATTTGTTCTGGGATGTGAATTTCTATAAATAAATGTTAGATCAAAAATGACATTATTGTTTCTCTGGTACTAAATTAAATCATATGACACATGAAGTTTGAAACATACAAAACCTACATGATAAAGTCAAGAGAGCTAACCATCACTGATAGGTCTATTATCATCATCACACACTAGACACTTAAGGATCAAACTATGAGTCTGTAAGTCAGATGCTGTCCAGCAAACTGCCATCTAGGACTCAGATCCTTTTACATTTTTAACTCCAATACAAATATGTAAGAGTCAGTAAGTCTTAATTTTCCAAACATTCCAGAAAGAATTATCGGAATCATCCTCCAGGTAAAAAACACAGTTGAATAATCCATTTTTCACAAATGAGCTCCCTACCTGTGCTGTGAGGTGGCTGTCAGCAACTCCATGACCTTCTGTGGTGGTGGTCCCTCTACTCACAAGCACTCCCTCTGCACACGAGCATCATGAACAAAGAAGGGGCCAGAGAGTCCACCTTTCATTGTTTCGTTAACTTCTGGTGTTTTCATAGTATATTAAATGCCTGATTTCACATTTAAAACAAGAAATACCAATATTTATTCTGAAAAGTAACTGTGTGTTCCAGGTAGCAGATATGAACACCTTCAACATGATCTCCAGGAATAATGTGAAGCTCTGAACTGTGCTTTAGAGAAGCATCTCCAGCAGTCTGTGCAGGACTGATTCCTATTCCATCACTGGTAATAATTGCCCTTATTGCTGCAGGAACTTTAAATTCTTCTGCTGCAAAGTTTAAGACTGCTGTGAAAGGTGTGCTCTCAGGAACACTAAGTATTTATATGGCAGCCACGGGTCTGAGGTCAGCGTGATCTTAAAGGAAACCTTGGACATGGTGGAGTAGGTCTGGGCACACACCACACTCCAACTTGGCAGAGTAGCTCTACACCCTCACCAGGGAGGAGGCGTCTCCAAGATTTGCTCTTTTTGATTGCTGAAGGTTACAGTGTTCTGTTTGTTTCCCAAATGATGTTTTAAAACATTTCTTCTCTTTATTTACATACTTTTCATTGGTGCATTCTGATGGTGCACAAAAGAGGGATTCCTGGTCATATTTTTGTGGATGCCCAGAACATACCCAGGTTGACTCCGATCTTCAGGCCCTGCTCTTCCCTCCCCTCATTTCCATCGCTCCCCTTTATCTACCTTGCTCAAAAAATCTTCTTTTTGTGTGAGAACATTTTTATATCAATTTACTTTTTATTAATTATATAATTTGTTATAATTAGTTGTACATGACAGTAGAATGCATTTATACATTTTTTAAATTCCTCTTGTCTCTCAGCTTCCATACATGAGAGAAAGTACAAGACCCTTAATTTCAGAGTCTGGCTCATCTCACTTAGCATGATCGTCTCCAGTTCCTTCCAGTCACCAGCAAAGGCAATGATTTCACCCCTTTTTATGGCTGAGTCGACATCATAGTGTACACACACCCCATGCTCTTCATCCTTTATCTGGTGAAGGACACCTGGGCTGATTCCACAACTCGGCCACTGTGAGCTGTGCTGCTATAAACATTGTAGCACATCTATCATGATGTCCTGCTGATTTTAGTTCATTTGAATAAATACCAAGGAGTGAAATAACTGGGCCACCATGTGGTTCTGTCCTGGTGTTCTGAGGACTCTCCGCATGGATCTCCACAATGTTTGCTCCAATCTGAAGTCCCAGCCAGGTGCACACAGATTTCCTACACACACATCCTTGTCAGCAGTTATTATCAATCATATTCTTGTTGATTTCTATTCTAACTGGGGCAAGGTAAATCTCAGTGTAGTTTAAATTTGCATTTCCCTGATTGCTAAAGATGTTAAACATATTTTTGAGATCTTTATGTAACCTGAGGTCCTCTCCCATTATGTAGATTCTCTCTCTCTCTCTCTCATGCTCTTGATATATGAAAAAATGTCATTGAAATTTTTATGGAAATTTCACTGAATCTCTAGATTGCCTTTCATAATAGGGTCCTTTAACAGCATGAATTCTTCCTATCTACTACATGGAAGATCTTTCCATCTTCTAATATCTTCTCTGATTTCTTTTTTGTATTCTACTATGTTCACTGTAGAGGTCTTTCACATTTTAGTTAGAATTTCTCCCCAGGTCTTTAATATTTTTGAGGCTATTGTGAATGGATTCTTTCTCAGTAGATAGTTTTGGTGTATGGAGAAGTGATTACTCTCCTTTTTAATATTAGAGCGATATAATTATTCATAATGGTGGGGTTTATCCTGACAAAGGCATGCATGCATGGAATTTGATTTCAGATCTTGATCCCCCTCCCCCAGCTCTCCTTTATTTATTCCTTTACTCTTGATTGGTTATTTTTACTTATACATAAAGGTGAAATTACCTGGATGTATTTCCATAATACACCGCATGATTTTTAAAGAGAGTACTTTTTTTTTTTTTTTGTACTGGAGATTGAACGAGGGGCACTAAACCACTGAGCCATATCCCCAGCCCTTTTTAGACTTTATTTAGAGACTGGGTCTTGGTGAGTTGTTTAGGGACTCTCTAAATTGTTGAGGCTGGTTTTGAAGTCCTGATCCTCCTGCCTCAGCCTCCCAAGGGGCTGGGATAACATGGCACATTATGTTGCCTGACCAAAGATATCACTTTTGACATGGTGATATCAAATCCTGCTACTTTGCTGTTTATGAACTCCAGAAATCTTCTGGCAGAGTAAGTAAATGTCATCTGCAAACAGAGATAATTTAACTTCTACTTTCTCTATTTGTAGCTCTTTAATTTCCTTATCATACATAATTACTCTGGCTAAAATTTCAAGAAAAACATTGAGTAGAAGTGATGAGAGTGGGCATCTTTTCCTGCTCCTGAACTTACAGGCAATGCTTTTGGGTTCTCCCATTCAGGATGAAGCTGTCATACCCAGCCTTTGTGATGCTGTGGGAAATTCCTTCCATCACTGGTTTCTTCCCTCTTTTTGACATGAATGCTGTGTTGTCTAGCCTTTTTCTGCACATATGATATGATCATGTGATTTTTGTCCTTAATTCTATTTATGTGATTACTTAAGCTTATTGATTTGCATATGTGAACCAACCTTGCATCATCATCAAAATGAAATGAATTTGATTATGATGTGCGATCTTCTTCTTCAAGTGCTTCTGAATGTGAACACTCAAGTTTTATTAAGTATTCTTCCATTCATCCCATCAGGAATATTGGTCTGCAGTGTTCCTTCCTGTCCTTATCTACTTTTGGTATCAGGATGTTACTGGTTCAATAAAACAAATTTCAGAATGTTCCAATTTCCATTTTCAGAGAACAATATGAGGAGGATTGGTATTGTGTGGGGTGTTTGTTTTATGGAAGTGGGTGCACCAACATTTTATGGCATAAATACAATCAATATATCTTCTGTTTTAAGAAAAGTCATTATACCTCCATGTTGGATACTTTGTCAGTAGGAAGTGATCCTCTTTGTCTCTTCTGATTAGTTTTAGCTTGAAGTCTGCATTGTGGGGTGTGAGCTACCTACTGTGGCTTGCTCTTGGTCCACATTTTCATGGTACATTGTTTCCACTGCTTTCACTCACAGCCTGTGGTTGTCTATGTTGGTAAGGTGAGTCTCTTCTAAATGACATTTAGCTGGGTTTTTTTTATCCACCTTCCTACCTTAAGTCTTTCAATTGGAAAGTTGAGACCACTTACATTGACTGTTATTATGGAGAGAGGATTATCATTTCCTGTCATTTTGATTCATTGCAAGTGTTTATTTTAATTTTGATTCTTGACATTAGGTATTATTCTAAGGATATTCACTCATTCACTGACTCTATGTTGCTTTTATTTCTTTCTGTTGAAATATTTATCTAAGTATATTCTGTAATGCTGAATTAGTAGTCATGAATTCTTTTAGTTTATGCTTATGTTGGAAAGTTTTATTTCTTCTTTGATCCTCATTATAATTTGCCTTCATGTGGATTTGTTGTAATTTTGTGTATTTGGTTTCCTGGAAGTCTCTTGAATTTGATTTTGCACTTCATTCTTCATATTTGGTAAATGTTCTTATATTATTTCATTGAATAGTTTACTTACTCCTTTGATTTGTATCTCAGTTCTGTCCTCAAATTATTCTTTAATTTGGTCTTTTCATGATATACAATAATTTTTGAGCTTCCCTTTGTGATTTCTTACCACCTTGCATTTTGTTCAACTTAGTTTTCAAGATTAAATATTTTGTCTTCAATGACTGTGATTCTGTCTTCCAAGTGATCTATCCTGTTGGTTATAATTTATTTTTTAATTAATTTATTTCTTTTTTAATTTTAGATCATTGTACACAAATGGAGTACAATGATTATTTTTTCTGATTGTACACAATGTAGAATCATACAATTTGCATATTTATATATACACATACATATAGATGTTTGTCTCATTCTATTATCTTTCCTTCCCACACCCTCCCCAACCCTCATTTTCTTCTATACAATCCATCCCTTCTCCACTCATCCCAAGCCTCTCTCCACACCTTATATGTGTCACCAACCACTTATAATGGAGATCATTCAGTCTTTGGTTTTGTGGCATTGGCTTATTTCACTTAGCATGATCTTCTCCAAATCCATCCATTTCCCTGCAATGGTTATAATTTTATTTCTCTTTATGGATGAATAGCATTCCATTGTGTATATATACCACAGTTTCTTTATCCATTCCTCTATTGAAGGGCATCTATGTTGGTCCCATAATCTACCTACAGTGAATTGGGCTGGTATGAACATTGCTGTGGCTGCATCACTGTCATGCAGATTTTAAGTCCTTTGGGTACAGGCCAAGGAGAGGGATAGTTGGGTCAAATGGTGGTTTCATTCTGAGGTTTCAAAGGAATCTCCATACTGCTTTCCAGAGCAGCTGCACAGATTTCCAACCCCACCAGCAATGTATGAATGTACCTTTTTCCCCACATCCTTGCCAACACCTATTGTTGCTTGTACTCTTGATAATAGACATTCTAATTGGGGTGAGATGGTACTTTAGGGTAGTTTTGATTTGCATTACCCTTATAACTAGACATGTTGAATTTTTTTCATGTATCTGTTGACTTCTTGTAGATCCTATTCCGTGAAGTGTATGCTCATTTCCTTACCCCATTTACTCATTGGGTTATTTGTGTTCTTGGGGTAAAGTTTTTGTGTTCTTTATATATTCTGGAGATTAGTGCTCTATCTGTCATGTATGGCAAAGATTTTCTCCCACTCTGTAGGCTCTCTCCTCACATTTCTTATTGGTTCTGTTGCTAAGAAAAATATTTTTAGCTTAAATCTATCCCAATTATTGATTACTGATTTTATTTCTTGTGGTTTGGGAGTCACATTAAGGGAATTTCGTCCTAGGACCACATGATGAAATTTGGGACCTACTTTTTCTTCTATTAGATACAGTGTCTCTGGCCTAATTCCTAGGTCTTTGATCCATTTTGAGTTGAGTTTGTGCAGGGTGAGAGATAGGGGTTTAGTTTCATTTTGCTGCATATGGATGGTCAGTTTTCCGAGCACCATTTGTTGAAGAAGCTATCCTTTCTCCATTGTTTGTTCTTGGAGCCTTTGTCTTGTATGAGAAAACTGTATTTATATGGGTTTGTCTCTGTGTCCTCTATTCTGTACCATTGTTTGACCTGCCTGTTTGGGGCAAATACCTTGTCATTCTTGTTACTATTCCTTCTTAGTATAGTTGAAGGTCTGGTATTGTGATACCTCCTGCTTCTCTCTTATTGCTAAGAATTGCTTTACTAATTCTGGACTCTTATTCCTCATAATGAATTTCATGATTGCTTGCTCTATTTCTTTGCGGTCTGTTATTGGGATTTTAATTAAAATTGCATTGAATTTGTACAGTGCTTTGGGTAGTATGGCTATTTTAATGATGTTAATTCTGCCTGTCCAAAAACATTGGAAATCTTTACATCTTCTAAGATTTTCTTTAATTTCATTTTTAATATTTTGTAGTTATCATTGTAGAGGTCTTTCACGTCTGTTCTTAGATTTATTCCCAAATAATTTTTGAAGCTATTGTGAATGGGGTAGTTTTCCTAATTTCACTTTCAGAGCATTCATCACTTATGAAAAAAATGCATTAGATTTATGAGCATTAATTTATATCCTGCTACTTTACTGAATGCATTTATGAGTTCCAGAAATTTTCTGGTAGAATTTTTCAGCTCCTCTAAGTATAGAATCATGTCATGAGTAGAAAGGGATAATTTGAACTCTCCTTTCCCTATTTGTATCCCTCTAATTTCTTTGGTGTGTCTAATTGCTCTGATTAGAATTTCAAGGATGAATTTGAATAGAAGTGGTGAAAGAAGGCATCACTGCCTTGTTCCAGTTTTCAAGGCGAAGGATTTCAATTTTTCTCTATTTAGAATGATGTTGGCTGTAGACTTAGCATAGACAGCCTTCCAATGTTTAGGAATGTTCCTACTATCCCTACTTTTTCTAGTGTTTTGAGCATGAAGGGGTGCTGTATTTTATCAAATGCCTTCTCTGCATCTATTGAAATAATTATGTGGGTCTTCACTTTAAGTCTGTTGAATGTGGTGAATTACATTTATTGATTTCTGGATGTTGAACCACCCTTGCATCCCTGGGATGAAACCCACTTTTTCATGGTGTACTACCCTTTTAAAATGATTTTGTATGCAATTTGCTATAATTTTGTTAAGAATTGTTGCCTCTATGCTCATTATGGATATTGTTCTGTATTTTTCTTTTCTTGATGTGTCTTTGTCTTGTTTTGGTGTCAGGGTCATATTGGCTTCATAGAATGTATTTGGAAGGTCTCCCTCCTCCTCTATTTCATGGAATACTTTGAGGAGTCTTGAAATGTGCCCTTCCTGAAGGACTTGTAGATTTCAACTCTGAATCAATCCAGTCCTGGACTTTTCTTTGTTGGTAGGTTTTTGATGATTTCTTCTATTTCACTGCTTGAAATTTATCTATTTCAATTATGTATATCTTCTAGATTCAGTTTAGGTGGTTCATATTCCTCTAGGAACCTGTTGATATCTTCCAGGTTTTCTATTTTGTTGGAGTATACATTTTCAAAATAGCTTCTAAATATATTTTGTATTTCAATAGGGTCTGTTGTGATATTATCATTTTCATCACGAATTTTAGTAATTTGATTTTCCTCTCTCTCCTCGTTAGTGTGGCTAAGGGTTGATCATTTTTGTTTATTTTTCAAAGAGCCAACTTTTTCTTTTTTCACTTTTATGAATTGACTCTTTTGTTTCAATTTCACTGATTTCTGCTCTTATTTTAATTATTTCCTGTCTTCTACTACTTTTGATGATGAACTGTTCCTGTTTTTCTAGGGCGTTGAGCTGTAATATGAGGACATTGATTGGTTGACATTTCATTCTTTTATTGATTGCCCTCCATGCAATGAATTCTCCTTTTATCATTGTGGTCATAGTATCCCAGAGATATTGATATGTTGGATCTTTGTTCTCATTGACCACTAAGAATATTTTTTTTATTTTCCCCCTAATGTCTTCTGTTATCCATGCATCATTCAATAGCATATAATTTAGTCTCTAGATGTTGGAGTAGTTTCTGGTTTTTGTTTTACCTTAGACCTAATTTCATTCCATTATGGTCTGATAGAATACAAGGTAGTATTTCTATCTTTTTCTATTTGCTAAGAGTAGCATTGTAGCATAATACATGGTCTATTTTAGAAAGGGATCCATGAATTGCTTAGAAGAAAATGTTTTCACTTATTGATAGATGGAATATTGTATATATCTCTGTTAAGTCTAAGTGAGTGATTGTGTTATTAAGTTGTAAGGTTTCTTTGTTCAATTTATGCTTGGAAGATCTGTCCAATGGTGAGAGAGATGTGTTAAAGACTCCCAGTACTAATGGGTTTTGGTCTATTTGGTTCCAAGAATTAAGAAGGATTTGAGTGACATACATGGATGTGCCATTGTTTGGGGCATAAATATTTAAGATTTTTATGACTTGCTGATTTATGCTTCCCTTAATCAGTATGAAATGCCCTTCTTTATCCCTTCTAACTAATTTTGACTTGAAGTCCACTTTATCTAATATGAGGATGGAAATCCCTGCTTTTTTACTGAGTTCGTGTATGTGGTATGTTTTTTTATCATCCTTTCACCTTTAGTTTCTGGGTATCTTTTTCTATGAGATGCATCTCTTGGAGGCAGCATATTGTTGGGTCTTTCTTTTTAGTCCAACATGCCAGTCTATTTCTTTTGATTGATGAGTTCAGGCTATTAAAATTCAGGGTTATTATCGAGATGTGAATTGTGTTCCCAGTCATTTT
>JAJEJO010030722.1:0-10951 GCA_020662805.1 Glaucomys volans
TAGCTTCTGATGATATCATTCAGGAGCCACAGGGGTTATGTAAATCGTGAATTTCCTGTATCATTTTAGCTCCAGATTCAACCTGCCCTCATCTAGCTTGTGTTTCATCCCTCAGTTTCAAATTGTTGGAGGATCATTGTGCCAGAGTATGTGATACTGACCTTTACTTTGTAACTCAGAGCTGTTGATTAAGGTATCCTTGGAATTTTGAAAAAGAGCCATTGTTCAGTTAGGCAATGGGCAATTCCAGATAATTACACCTTAAATGAGGAAACATTTTGAAGGTGTTTCTGCATCAAAGGGCGAGTAGAAGGGCCCTGTGGAGTATCATAGCAATACAGTATCTGAGTGCTCCATAATTATAAGGAACAGCAGAGGTTTTGGGGACTAGCAAGTGAAGCGAGCATAGAATATTAAGTGAGCATAGTATGGCATCTCCTAGATTGCCAAAAACTTGCTAGCCTTCTTCCTAATTGATAGGTGATTAACTCCCTCCTCTCAACATTAGGGAGTTCAACAGCTCCTGACTTCTACTTAGAAAACAATGCTCTAAAGTCTTTCTGTTCAGGGGTGAAATATTCCCTCAATTTCTTTGGTTCCAAATATCAGAGCATATAATATTTCCTACAAATGCCTACTTCTGCTACTGCCACATGCCTTCATGCTTTCCTCTGCTTGATGAGCAGCTATAATATTCTTGTTCCATAAGGGATAGGGATAAACCTTTCCCTCCTCATTACTCCCTAGACATTTGAATTTGACCAACATATGATGCAGGCTGGATAGTTTCCAAAAAAGATGTGCAGATTTGATAGAAATTATGTGACTCTGCCTTGGGGTGGTTTTTCTGCATATCAAATCACTTAGTGAGGTCTGCAGAACATGCAGCCATCTACCTCAAAGAGCTTCTTCAGACCATGCCAACCATACAATGTCTCAGCATTTCCTCTTCTAATCAATCAAATGAACACACAATGGTTGGAGAAGTATCAGATTTAATTGGAAACCCATTCTAAAGAGAGTATTTAGCAAGGAACTTTGGTGCCACCCAGAAATGCTACCCAATAGATCTGGATTTCAAAGGGGTAATATTCCTTGAGATAAGACTTTTCTCAGAAACACAGCGGTTATACCAGTCTCATTAATATGGTGGAATTTGCATTAAATCAGCAAGTTGTATGAAATGAAAATGTTCACCAGGGTCTAAAATTGATTCTTCTCCATTTTTGCATTTCGAAGTTCAGATTAACACAGTTTGGGACTTCATTTTTGCCTTTCAGGAGGAAATGGCATTGAAATCTCACCTGCATTAGGAATTGAAAAGGAGAAGTTTTCTGGGGCTCACCCCACTCTTTCAGCAAAAGAAGTGGAATTCTCTATATCTACATATTCCAAAACTACCACAATATCAATTTGAAAACAGAGAGACAATACACAGCTACACAAGACCCTCAATTTTCACAACTTTTTGTGCTTTGCATTTTTATAGACATTATTTTAAAAATATTTCTATGCAATGGCACTGACTACATCAATGCACTTCTGCTGACATCAATCAGGATCCACAGGAGTTATGTAAAGTGTGTTTAACAGGTATCGTTCAAGGTCCAGTCTCATCCTGTCCTCATAAGGAGCTTGTTTCATCCCTCCATTTCACATTCTTAGAGGATTCTGTGACACAGATGTGTAGTCTGCATCTATGATCTTTTGCTTAAGGGGCCTTCGAAATGTACCAGAGGACCTTTTCTCAGACAGGCAATAAGGAGTTCAAGCAAATGACACCTTAGGTGAAGATACATTGTGAAGGCACTTCTACATCAATGAGTGCAACGATGTGCCCATTTGAAAATGATAGAAGGCAATTTTGGAGTCCACCTTAATAATAAGGAAAAAGCAGAGGTGGTGGGGCTGGACTGGTGGGGAGAGCATAGAATGTCTCTCCTTCATTGCCAGCCACTTGCTTGTCCCTTAATAATTGATGAGATATTGATTTCCAACTCTCCACATCAGGGAGCTTAGAAGCTCCTCTCTTCTACTTAAAAGTCCTAAATCCCAGATTCCAGCTGTCTCCTGTTGGGGCATTCCTGGAATGGTGTGCATCACAGCAGAATTGGTGTGATGTCTTCCAGTTTAAATTTCACATATCCCACCAAGCTGCCCCACATGCTCCTCTGCTCTCAAAGGTCATCAGACATCTTTGTGAGTGCCAGCTAAGACCCTTGGCTAGTTTGCTCATTCAGCAATGTACTGGTGAGTGCAAATCTGGTTGATTGCATTTGTAGGGCCATATGCCTGAGGCCTGTAATAAACTTGGTTATTCATGAATGCATCTTAGGGCACCCCTGTGTCTCTCACTGGTCCTCTACAACTGGTGGGAAATATTTGCTTAAACTGGGCCCCAAATCCATGAAATGACGATGCCTGCTGTGGCCTAGTGAGCACATTGCCTCCTGACAGACATGGATGGAATGGCAGACTGTCAGGGTGCAACAGGGTCCCTTATCTTGCATCCAGTTAGATGTCTCAAAGTCAGAGACTCCCAGTCCACCACACACTCTGATTCTTCTTCTCCTGGGATCAGAGCTTAGGATCACTTTTTGGCAAACAAAAGACCCCTGGAACTTGCCGGCTACTTCTTCTCTCTTACTAGAACAGCTGGGTCAGTCATTTTCTTGAAGGTTCCTCTGCAGCAGACAGGAACTGAAGAGGTTCCATTTGCCCTGGCCACTTTGCTGCCATTGTACTGTCATATGACCTCTCTGTGACTCCAGACATTCTGTGCAGCACCACTATCATGACAGCCAAGATATTCATGGAAACCTAAGTTTCACAAGGTCCAGAGAAAAGGTTTCTGGAAAGAGAAAAACTGCATGAGCCAGTAAATGCTTTGTCCTTCCAAACAGAGCTCCAGCATACCAGTCCATTCCACTCTACATCAGGTAGCTCTCTTTCTTGCTCAAATGTCCCAGGAGCACAAGTGAACAAGTTATTAATTTCTTAAGTTGGATTAAAACCAGGGTAGCAGCACTTTGCAGAGAAATGAAGGACTGACAGTTCAATGGACAGGACTTTCTCTAAATATTCACACTGCAAGGAATGCTGAGAGGAATTCCTGAACACATAACAGCTGGATGTTTGAAAACTGAACAGTGAATACTTCCATGTGAGGAAATATAATTCATGGGTTCATACATCCTCTAAGACACAACTCATCACCTTCACTATGCATATTGACAGACAGTGCCTTGTGAAGTTGCTGAGACATTCCTGTATTCAGAGAACGAGACTTTGCCCATGAAATCCAATTGTTTAAAGCACCCACTTTCCAGAAGTGAAAATCCAGCTCCAGCACCTCCACTGGGATATGCATTAGACCCTGCTGCTTAGCATTTTCTCAAGTAAAAGGAAGGAAGGCATGCAAAGAATGATACAAGTGTGAGCATTTTGGATTGTAGGGGTTGGTGTTCAGATGTGAAATATTCCATCAAATTCCTTTGGTCCCATAGACCAGAGTACGTATTTCCTACAAATGACTACTTGTCCTTCTGCCACATGCATTCGTGTCTCACTCCCATAATTGTCTGCACCTTGAGCAGCTACAATACTCTTATACCACATTTTCCAAGCACCCACACACCTGAGGTGAGGAGCACAATCCTGAGTTTCTTCTGGGTTATGAATTTGGTTGCACTGCTTAGCATTTCCTCAAGGAAAGGGCTGGGGGAATGAAAATAATTAGGTGAAAGCAGTTTGGGATTGTAAGGGTGTGGTGTTCATATGTGAAAGATTCCCTCAATTTCCATTTCCATTGGTCCCAAAGATCAGAGCATATAATATTTTCTACAAATATCTACTTCTGCTATTACCACACACCTCCAAGCTTCCCTTGGATAATTGCAGCTCATTGAGCAACTATAACACTCGTGTTCCTTAAAGGTACAGGATAATTGTTCTCTTCTCATTACTCATTAGACATTGGAATTTGACCTGCATCAAAGGATGTAGGATGAATTATTCTCAAAAACCATCTCCAGAATTTGATAGAAATTATTTGGCTGCACCCGAGTGAGCACATTGACCCCTTGTAGATATGAACTGTATGGCAATCTCTTAGGTTTCAGCAGGGTCCCTTTCCTTGGATCCAGTCAAATGTATCAAAACCAGGGAGTCACCCCCACCACACACTCTGATTTCACTTCGCATGGCCTCAGAATTTAGGATAGCCTTGTGACAATCAAAAGACCCCTGGGATTTGCCTCCTTATTCTTCCCTCCTACCAGCACAGCTGGACCAACACTTTTCTTTAAGGTTCCTCCTCAACATCCATGAAATGAGGAGAATCCACATGCCACTGCAACCATGATGCCATTGAGCTGCCATATAGCTTTTCTGTGACTGTAGGCAGTAAGTGCAGCACAGCTAGCATGACAGCTGAGCCACTCATGGAAAACGAATTTGCCCAAAGCCCAGCAAAACACTCTGGGGATAGAGAAACCCACATTCTGTACATGAACCAGAAAATTCCACCCTCTTCCAAACCAAACTCCTGCTTACCAGTCCCTTCCACTCCACATATTGTAGCTCTCCTCTCATTTCCCCTATGTCCCAGGAGCACTGGTAAAAAGTTAGGCATTTCTAGAGTGATATCAAAAGCAGAGTTAACAGAACTTTGCAGAGAAATGAAGCAGTGATTATTCAATTGGCAGAACTTTCTGCAAAATTCACACTGCAAAGAATGCTGAGAATAATCCCTGCACACATAACTGCTGGATATTTGAAAACTGAATGGGGACTTTTTTTTCTCTGAGAAAATATTATCCATGTGTTCATAAATCCTGTGAGCCATCACCTCTTCTCATTCCCTATACATATTTACAGAGCGTGCATCGTGAAGCTGCTGAGATATTACCTTCTTCAGAGAAATAAACTTTTCCCCAGAAATCTGCATTTTCACAGCATCCACATACCTGAGGTGAAAAGCAAGATCCAGCATCTCAACTGCAATATACATTTGCCCCAGCTGATTAGAATTTCCACCAGGAAAAGACTGAGAGGAATGAAAAGAATGAGAAATGTGTGACATGTTTGGGATTGTAAGGGCTTGGTGTTCAGGTGTGAATGATTCCATCAAATTCCCTTGGTCCCAAAGATCTGAGCATATAATATTTCCTACAAATTCCTACTTCTCCTACTGCCAAGGATCTGTGTATTTACCTCAGAAAATTGCCTGCTTCTTGAGAACCTACAGCACTCTTTTTCCTTAAAGTGACAGGGAGAAATTCTTGTCTCTTCATTACTCCCTAGACATTGGATATGACCTGCAACAAACGATGTTGGCTGGATTGCCATCAGAAATGATGTACAGAATTTGAATAAGATTACTTGACTCTTCCTTGGTGTGGTTTTTCTGCAAAGCATATAGCTTAGGCAAGTCTGCAGAACATGCAGTCATCAACATCAAACAATGTCATCAGACCATGCCAACCCACTAGTGTCTCAACAATCAAGTGAACAGAAAACAGTTCACTTCTGTTCACCTCTGTTCAATCAAGTGAACAGAAAACACTTGGAGAAATCTCATATTTAATTTCAAGCACATTCTAAAGAGAGTATTCAGGCAGCTGTGGTACCAGACAGAAATGCTTCCCCAGAGACCTGGATTTCTTAGGAAGCAGTATTCCTTATGATAAGACAACTCTAAGGAATGCAGGGGTTTTAACAGTCTCATTCATATGCTGGCAAGTGCATTAAATCAGCAAGTTGTACAAGATGAAAATGCTCAACAGGTTCTAAAATTGGCCATCATTTTGGCTTTTTAAGTTAAGGTTATCACATATTGGGACTTAAACTTTGCCTTTCAGCAAGAAAAGACATTGAAAATATCACCTGCACTAGGACTTGTGAAGGAGAAGCGCTCTGGGGATCATTCCACTCTCTTGGGCAAAGAAGTGCACTTCTGCACCTCAACGTTTTCCAACATAACCAAAATAAGTACTGAAAACAGTGAGATGTAGACAAAACACAGCACCATATGGCCCTTGACTTGCTCAGCTTTTTGTTCTTTGCATTTCTATAGACATCATTTTTCAAAGACTTGTATGCTTTCTCTCTGTATGTGTATGTATATATATGTGTATATATATATATAATATATATATATATATATATATATATATATATATATATATACATAGTACATATATATATATATATATGCATCTCCTCCTCATGGACATGGACGGTATGGCAGCCTCTCAGACTTCAGCAGGGTCCCATATCCAGTCAAATATATCAAAACCAGTCAAATGTATCCAGTCAAATGTATCAAAACCAGAGGCTCCCCCACCACACACTCTGATTTCATTTCTCATGGTCTCAGAATTTAGGATCGCATTTGTGGCAATCAAAAGAACACTGGGACTTGCCTGCTTATTCTTCTCTCCTACCAGCACAGCTGGGCCAATCCTTTTCTTTAGGGTTCCTCCTCAACATCCATGAACTGAAGATAATTCACATGCCATTGCAACCATGATGCCATTGTGCTGCCATATAACCTTTCTGGGAAAGTAGGTGGTAAGTTCAGCACACCTAGGATGGCAGCTGAGTCATTCATGGAAACCAAATTTGCCCAACAGACACCTCTGGGGAAAGAGAAAACCTACATTCTCCACATGAGCCAGAATGTGTCACACCCTTCCAAACCAAACTCCTTCTTGCCAATCCCATCCACTCTACATATTGTAGCTCTCCTTTCATTTCCTCTTATGTCCCAGGAGTATGTCCTCTTATGTTCCTCTTTTTACCAGAAACACTGGTAAATGGCTGGCAAGTACATTGAGCGATTTCTACCATATGAGTGTTCCTTTTTTACCAGGAGCACTGGTAAAAAAGTTAAGCATTTCTAGAGTGGGATCAAAAGCAGGATAGCAGAACTTTGCAGAGAAATGAAGCTGCAAATGTTCAATGGACAGGACGTTCTGCAAGAAATCACACTGCAAGGAAGGCTGAGAAGAATTCCTGCACACATAACTGCTGGATATTTGAAAACTGAATGCTGATTGGTTTTTCTCTGAGAAAATATTATTCATGGGTTCATAGATCATGTGACCAATCACTTCTTCCCATTCACTAAACAAGTTTACAGACTGTGCATCGTGAATTTGCTGAGAGATTCCCTTCTTCAGAGAAATGATGTCTAGAAAAATGCAAAACACATAAAGCTGTATAAATCGATGTCCACGTGTAATTATGTTTTGTCTACTTCACTCTGTATTCAAACTGATATTGTAGTTGTTTTGGGAAATGTCAAGTTGTAGAAGTGCACTTACTCTTGGAGAGAAACTGAAGGGAACCACAAAAGTTTCTTTACACAAACCCAAATGCGAATTATATTTTCAATTTTATTTCTTCCTGAAAGGCAAGAATGAATTTCCAATATATGAAAATCTGAACTTTAAAAAGCAAGAATCAAAAAGACTCAATTTTGGACCCCAGTGACCATTTTCATAAGGTAGAAATTGCTCAATGTACTTGCCAGACATTAAGAAGATTGATATAACTTTTGGATTCCTGAGACATGTCTCATCTCCAGGAATACTGCCTCTTTAGAAATCCAGGACTCTGTGGAAATATATCTGGCTGGAACCAGAGTTACTTGCTGAATACTTGTTTATAATGGGCTTTCAATTAAATCAGACACTTCTCCAGCCATCTTTTGCTCACTTGATTCACCAGAGGAGGAAATGATGAGACTCTGGAGATTTGGGTTGATCTGAAGAGACACTTTGTGGTAGAGGACTGCATGTTCTGAAGACCTTAGAATATAATATGCTTTGCAGAGAAACCACCCCCAAGGCAGAGCCAAGCTATTTCTATCAAATTCCGTAGATCCCGTTTTAGAAAATATCCAACCAGCATCTTTTCTACAGGTCAAATCAAATTATCTAGGTAGTAATGAAGAGAGAAAGATGTATTCCCCTCCCTTTAAGGAACAACTGTGTTGTAGCTGCTCAATGAGCAGGCAATTATCTGAGGAGAGCTTGGAGATGTGTGGTAGTAGGATAAGAGGAGACATTTGTAGGAGACATTATATGATTTGGTCTCTGGGACCAAGAGAAAATGATGGAATCTTTCACATCTGAACACCAAACCCTTACAATCCAAAAATGCTCACACGTGTCCCATTCTTTTCCTCCCTCCCCAGCTTTTCCATCAGAAATGCTAAGAAGTGAGGCCAAATTCATATCCCAGTGGAGGTATTAAGTCCTGATTTCACCTCATGTATTGTCGTACTGTAAAAGGTGGATTTCCTGGTCTAAGTCTCTTTCTATAAATTAGAGAATGTCTCAGTTACTTCATGTGGCACACTCTGTAAATATGTATAGAGAATGGGAAGTCGTGATGATTTACAAGAGCTATGAATCATCCATGGGTTGCAATACTTTGCAACCCATGCAAAGTATTTTCTCAGAGATAAAATAATCCTCATTCAGTCCTCAAACTTCCAGTAGCTATTTGTGGATGACTTTCTCTCAGCATTCTTTTTCTCCTTAATAGTACAGAAAAAGCAGAGGATGCAAATGCATAGCCATTGCAATTAACATAGAATATCTTTCCTCATGGGCCAGCATCTTGCTAGCCCCCCTCTGAAATGATTAGTGATGAATTCTGATCTCTTGACAATGGGGAGCTCAGCAGCTCTTCTCTTCTTACAAATCCTAAATCCCAGTTTCCAGCTGTGGACTGCTGGGGCATTCTTGGGAAGGAGTGACATCACAGCAGAGTTGGTATGAAGTTTTCCTGTTCCAAATTCACCTATCCCACCAAGCAGTGCAGCATGCTCCTCTTTTCTGACATGACATCAGCGATCATTGCAAGATTCTTCTATGGCTCTAGACCTGTTTCCCATCCAGCAATGTACCAAGTGAGTGCAGATCAGGATGAATGTCCCCAGATCCACGCCCCTGAAGCTTGTGCAAGGCTTGGTGACTCACACATCCTCAGGCACACCCACATCTCTCTTGGTGACTCACATCCTCAGGCACCCCCATATCTCACCACAATTTTGGGGACCTATTGTCTGCAGGTGGATCCCTATTCCCAGAAAATAGTTATTCCTGCTGTGTCCAAGTTAGCATAAATTCTGCTCCCAGACATGAATTGTTTGGGAGACAATTTTACGTCAGCAGGATCCCTTATCTTGGAAAGAGACAGATGTGTTTAACTTAGGGAATCCCTGCCCACCATACTGTCTGTTTCCTCTTCTCCTGGGTTAGGAGGTTTGGATTGCATTTCTGGCAATCAAAAGAACACTGGGTCTTGCCTGCTTCCTCTTCCCTCTTCTAAGCTCAGACAGAAAAGACTTCTTGTCAAAGGTTATTCTGCAGTAGACAGAACAAGAAGAGACTCCATTTGCCATGGAAACCATGAAGACATTTTGCTGTCAGATGTCCTTTCTGTAATTGCAGGTGGTATGTGCAGTGGAGCTAGGATGACAGTCAAGATATTCATGGAATCCAAAGTTGCCCAGGGCCTAGCAACAAGCTCAGGGGAAAGAAAATTCTGCATTCTCCTGAATGTGCCAGAAAACTCTTGCCATCGAAATCAAACACTGCCAGTCCCTTCCTCTCTGCAGACTGTGGCTCTACTTTTTCTTGATCTCATGGTCCAGGATCACAGAGAAACAAATTATGCATTTCTTGAGTGGGAACAAGACCAGGGTAGCATCACTTTGTGGAGAAAGGAAGCTTTGACAGTTCAATGGACAAGACTTTCAGCAAATAACTCACTAAATGGAATGTTGAGAGGAATACTGCACACATAGCTACTAGATGTTTGAAAACAGAAAGGGTATTATTTTTTCTCTTAGAAAATATTATTCATAGGTTCATAGATTCTGTAAGTCCTCATGACTCCCCATTCTTTATACATACTTACACACTGCCACATGAAGTTGCTGAGACATTCTCTACTTTAGTGAAAGAGACTTAGACCAGGAAATCCACATTTTCCAAGCAGTACAAAATGTGAGGTGATTTCAAGATATAACACCTCCACTGGGATATGCATTTGTCCCCACTGCTTATCATTTCCTCTAGGAAAAACATAGGGAGGCATGAAAAGAATGAGACAGATATGATCACTTTGGTATTGTAAGGGCTTGGTGTTCAGATGTGAAAGAATCCATCATTTTCTCTTGGTCCAAATGATAAATTCCTTCAGGGTGTCCTACAAATGCAATCTTATCCTACTACCACACAACTCCAAGCTTCCCTCAGAAAATTATTTAATCAATGAGCAGTGCAAAACACTTGTTACAAAAAGGGAGAGAGATAAATCTTTCTCTCCTCTTTACTCCCTAGATAATTTGATTTGACCTGCACCAAACATGTTGGCTGGATTGTTATCAAAAGTGATCTACAGAATTTGAGAGAAATGATTTTTCTCTGCCTTGGGGTTGTTTTTTCTGCAAAGCATATTATATAGTCAGGTCTTCAGAACATGCAGTCCTCTACCTCATGAAGTCTTTTCAGATCAAGCCAAATCTCTATAGTCTCAACATTTCCTCCTCTGTTCATTCAAGTGAACACAAGATGGTTGGAGAAGTATCAGATTTAATTGGAAGCCCATTATAAACAGATTATTCAGCAAGTAGCTGTGTTTCCAGTCAGAATAATTTCCCAAGAGACATGGATTTCTAAAGAGGCAGTACTCCTGGAGATCAGACAACCCTTAGGAATGCAGAAGTTATAACAGTCCTATTAATATGCTGGAAAGTTCATTTAATGAGCAAGTTCTACAAGATGAACATCCTCACCAGGGTCTAAAATTTATTCTTTCCACTTTCACATTTTGAAGTCCAGATTAGCAAATATTGGGAATTCATTCTTGCCTTTCAGCAAGTTTCGCTTTCAAAATATAATCTGCACTCAGTTTTCTGGAGGTTGTGCTT